>JAVDOI010000062.1:668881-746381 GCA_032191485.1 Leptoclinus maculatus | reverse complement strand
CGTGCGTCGCCCAGCGTAAAAATGGATTTGCCGAAAGTGAAATCCCTTCCCCCACGGTCCCCCCCCCCCCACCCCCCTTTCTGCAGGAAACACAGGATATACGTAGCAGCAGTGTATTTAGCCGGGAAAACTGAATATTATACATTTTTCTTCATGAATCATCTCAAAGTAAGGGGAATTTATGTTTTTCTCCGCGGTGGAGTGGCTTGGTGTTGTGGTGCTTGTTGCTTGTATCTTTGTAATGGTTTCACAGAGAGAACTTCTGAAGATGTCTCTGGATTCTGTGTCGAATTCTCTTGCGTTCTGATGTAATGGTCGGCCTTGTTAGCCGTTAGCTTTTTGTTCGTAGCCCTCTCCGGAGTGAGTAGCTCGCCGAGTCATGGCGAAAAATATGTGATATTGTGGTAAATCTTCTTGTGGATTATATTAGTTTGTGTATAATTGTGTTTGCAGTGTGTAAAATGGTTTACACGATTATGTTGCCCAGAATTTCTCCGTTAAGACGGTATATAACATGTGTGTCGGATTAAGTATATTCGTTTATAGTATATATAAGTGCATTTTACGACACGCTAAACTTTCTCCTCTGGTTCTATAGAAGTCTATGAGAAAATGACTCTACGTCTCTCTTGATTTATTACCTCAGTAAACATTGTAAACATGAGTTTATGGTCTCAATCTCTAGTTTCAAGTCTTCTTCAATACAGCATGATGTTCATTTAGTACATTATGGTCCATTTAGAGTCAAACAGACCATAAAGCAGGGGATGCTTTAGGGCGGGGCTACACAGTGATTGACAGGTCGCTGCTGCTACCAGAGACGTATACGGTGTCACTACGTCACTCCTCCTCAGTCCAAACATGGTAACTTCTGTTCATTGGTTGCAAAAAAAACAACAACATGGCGACGGCTGTAATCCAAGATGGCGATGACAAAATCGAGACTTCAAAACGTCAGTCCACAAACAAATGGATGACATCGTGATGACTACGTTCACTTCTTATATACAGTCTATGGTCAGAACCTTCTTTTGTCAGTTTTAGGTCAGTACTAAGATAAACTGCATGTCTGATTATGACATGCTTTAATTTGATAGATGTTGTATTCTCCTGTGGTTCATACTTATTCTAAACCATGTTTACCAAACCAAAGCTGAAGGGTAAGCTGCAATTTCAGAGTGGACATTAATTGAAAGACATTTTCAGGTTAAATTCCAGGATCTCATGTCCTCACATTCAATCCTATTACCTTCATTTACATGAAATGTTGCATGCAGCCCTCAGACCACCCAGAGGGTACACTGAGTGACCCAAACCCTCCCGATGGAACAGGTGCATGCAGGTAAAGGTTTGTGGAAAGGTGCAGCAATTATCAGCATTAAAGCTACACTCATCCAGGAAGAAGGTTTGATGCTGAATATTCTAATAACACACATCATGTAAACCTTTTGTTTTTAGAGACTCATTTTCTCAGGGCCCTATGTTCATGTTCACATAATGTGTTGCCTTTGACAGGATCATCACAATAACTCATGTCATGTTCAGTGAATACAGCTAGGAAACCTTGTTTTAGGGTTCCCCATGATGTGCTATATAGAGCTGGGGAACCAGCCTGTTGTCATTCCCAGGTTGTCCACAATGTACTTGTTTGAACTGTATTTCCCAAACTGAGGGAGCTCACCATGACAAAACATTGAACAGGTGTTAGTTTGAACAGAAAACCCTATAATTCAGATCTCAACCGCTGCCGAACACGTAGCTGGGCAGAAACTGTGAATTAGCTCAGAGACCAATTGTGCTGTTGTAAACTTCTCCCGTGAAGGACTGCAGAGAGTTTCTTTAAAGATGTCTCTCCCACCATCGCACCACAGTGGGATTCTAAAGACTGTTATTCATATATTGTTGCAGATTGTGTATCGCTTAATGCCTGGAAATTACACTTGTTTGTCCACTTTCTCACCAACTCAATGATAGAAGACGTGTTAGTAAAGCTCATCAGGTCCTGTTTTCCTTATCATTTAGGAAATACATGACTAAGCGTTCCAACAGTTTTTCCCTCTTTGGCTAAGAAGTCCACAAAAAAACATCAGAGTAACAAAGTCATGTTCTACAGTCAGACAACCAAACAAAACTAATTTACAATGAACCTTTTCACTGACTGGTCCCATCCCTCTCTTTCTTCTGTCTGACTCTTCCCTTTATTGTTTACTTTTTAATTAATCGCGTCGGTTCATTCTAAACATGTCAGAATAAATACATTTTTCATCCCGGTGATATCGGCCCCGCCGCTCCGTTATTAATGCTGCGGAGAATTCAGCCACTGTTTGCAAATAATATCCTCAAATTGAATCATTGTTGCATGAATATATGCAAAATATTCATTTCAGGCGGCGTGAGGGTTGAGTGCTTTTAAATTGGAGAGATCATTCATGGCTTCACCTTTTCAGGCGAGATAAAGTCGTGTGCAGTAACATTACAATGTCAGTGGAGGGGAGGATGGGGGGAAGGGATGGAAGAAAGAGGGATGAGAGAAGGAAAAAGGTAGAAATAATGACAAGAGAAAAGCAGTGTGTTGTCAATAAAAACAACTAAATCCAAAGCGAATGAGAACAGAGGAATGTAAGACAAAGGAACAACAACGAGGACTCAGTCCTGTTCATCACTTTGTGAGCGTCACACAGCGGGAGCGCTGTTTGTATGTGCGTATTGTTCTGATATTACAGGTTCGGTGTTATTAATAAGTCAGCTAGTGACAAAATTAAACTAGTGAGGACTCACAGAGCACGCGCCCGAGGCTGTGAAATCTTCTATATTTGTAATTTTAATAATAGAAGTTTGCATGTAGAGTGGGATGACATGCACAAAGTGGGAGAGAATTATGGGGACGTGCTTCACTCTAAGGTGTACGCAACTTCATGAGAATATAGCAAAACACACCTTTAAACACCAGCTAGTAGATAACTATGCAACCAACGAATCATTTGATCCGTGGCTCAGACACATTTTGGCATTTAAACAAGAGTGAGACAATGGACGTCAGTGAAGGGATACTACATCACTGCATGTTCAAATGAAAGAAGTTCCTCCACATGTTTGAATAAATCCGTCACCAAACCCAACCTATCTAATACGACCCTGCTGAAAACCTTGTTGGGTAGAACTTTGCATTACAGCACGGTAATAACACGACAATAGTGGGGTCATAGTTTGATAATAAGGAGGTAAATATTAGGTAATGCCATGGTATTACCTAAATAAGGACTAGGTAGTATGTCCTACAACAGAGATGCTGTTCCTACATAAGGAGCCACAAACAAAACACTGTCAGCTTGAGGTGAAGAAGACATTGTGCTGACGGATAGCGTGCTCTCCAAATATGCCTGAAGTGGGACCAGCGTGTTGCATCACATGTGTTTGTCTCTCTCACCAGCTCTTCTTCTTAGTCTGAGAACGTTTCTTCATCTTGTGTCCTCTCCACTCCGCTCCGGCTCCCAAATGCAAGAAACGTACAGCATCGTCCAAATGAAGTAATATCGTCCCGACTCTGTTCAGCCACTGATACAAAAAATATGTATAAACGATTGACATTCTCATATCGATATATATCGTCACATCGCCCAGCCTCAGTGGTTTATAGTCCATTTGTATCATCTCCACTATATAAACCGTATATACAGCATATACAGTATGAAGCTACAATTAAAGGGATAGTGTGTACAATTTGGGAGGTGATTTTACACTATTGAAAAGAGTTATAAATATTATATTCCATTTCTGTTATTACACCAAAATCATACACACAGGCCCTTGAAGCCACATCTGTATTGTTCCGTGTGAAGCAACAGAAACCAGGAGGCTGACCGTGATGACTTCACTCAACCGACCAAATCAAACCAGAGAACCATCAGATAACTGAAGATTATTCTCCCACCCAGCTGGCTTAAAAGTTTCCATGTCCTGTGTCTAATAGGTGGGTGGGGGGGGGGGGGACTAATATTCAAAAGCAAATATTATTCTCTTCCCCACCTCTGCCCCCACTTTTTCTTTTTTCACATGCAGCTGCAGATTAACAAGTCTAAACGTGGCATAATCACCACCACAATCAAATTCCTCAGATATGAATGCCGATGCTGTGCTCCCACCAATATTTTATGGTAATACAATAAAAATGTAAAGTTGAAAATAGCAGCTCCTCTTCTTCTTCTTCTTCTTTTTTTTTGTAATGTAAAAGGTAAGCCGAAGAGTAGCAGAGGGAGGTGTACATAGAAGAGGGGAGGGGTGGTGATTGGTAGTGGTAGGGGGGGTGTTCATCACATGGTGCGGGCCTCGTCGAGGGATAGGCTGTCGCTAGGAGACAGAGGCAGGGAACGGACCAGTGGCAATGATGTATTAACTGGCGAAGGTGGCTGACAGTAATCTTTGTCACTAGATGCAGTGGCTGTCTAAGTCCTGTCATTTTATGCATCTCATGCAAAACAGATGTACCCGGATACTACAGGCTCAGGGAGAGCCTTCCGTCCTCCATCCAGAAGGGGTGGAGGGTGGCGGTGGGGGGGGGGGGGGTACAAAAATCATTATACAGCTAGAGGTTGGAGGGGCTGTCACAAAGAATTTCATTATTTTTCATCCGGTATTGAAAAGGTGGATCGTGCATATTGTAATTTTTTTTCCCGCCACCATAAAGCCTCTAAATAATTTGGGAAGTTTCCAGGGCAGAAGTTTTCCCTTTTTCTCTCCGCTCATTACCCAGAGTTCAGGGCAGAGGTGCTCAATCACCCCGGCTGAAGGAAACGCTTACACATGGAAACACGCCCTGCCACCGCCGCCACCTCCTTTCTCCTTCTCCTCCTCCCTGCTGTCCTCCCCGCCGCCTCTCTATCCACACTACATCCTTTACCACTCCATCTCTCATCCATCCTCCTCCTCCTCCTCCTCCTTCCCTCGCAACCATTGTCCTTGCCACTCGCTTGGTTCTTTCCTTTATTTTATCTTCATCTCGTTCTTTGGTTATTTATTTTCTCTCTCTCTCTGCTACTTGTCACCATTGCCCTTGGTAACCTATTTCTTTTCTTCATTTTTTTTACTTTCTGCCCCCCTTAGCGTCTCTTGATAGCTTGATCATCTCTTTTCCTCCATCATTCATTATTCTTCCTCAACCTTTCTTTAACATTATCCCATAGCAATGAACAAAGACAAAACAAAATCACCATTAAACCTGTAAGAATTACGAGCTCAGTATTCTAAATTGATAATAAGATACCTTCAATTACACACATCCTTATGTCCTGAAATAGCAGAGGGATTGAATGACTAAGCTTTGCTATCAGCACCATTCTTGCTCATGCCATCTTTCCTTGCATCGGCCTCCAGCATCCTTCTTTAAAGCTTCTTCCAGGAACTTAGTTTTGAGTTGATTTTGGCTGACCCTGTGCACAAAAGCCCAGATCCCCTTAAGAAAACCTCTCACTGCAGCAGGGTCTGACAGTCTGCCCTGCTCAGCTTCTGGTTCTTCCGTGCCTCGCTTCCCTCCCTCCAGTGGGGCCCAGCAATACGGCCCTCCAGCAGCCCGGTATCGGTGTTGGGACCAGTAGAAACGTTAGACGATTCTCTGCTCCTTGCCGCTGCTGCCTGGTCCGGAGCTCTCCACCTCCATGAAGCCGTATCTGGGTCTATTCGAGGTGGACTAGTTGCTGCCGGAAGCCCTGCTGGAGTCTGAGCTGAAGGAGTTTCTGGTGAACCTGCACAGTTTTGTCTGATTTTGCATGAAATTTGACAATCTTCTCGCTCTTCTCGATCAATATGTTTTACCCGAATGGATGCCAGTATCAGCTCTAATCTTGTATCATATCAGGATAAAAACATGTTCTTTGACGCGAGGGTGAACTGTGGAAAATATTAAGATGACAGCTCCTCCATAGTGGTGCATCATGTTAGTGGGTTCTCTCTGTTTAGGTCGGTTTGGTAACAATTTTAAGTTTTTCGACTCAATTTCAAAGCAATTGTGTTAATCTAACTTAATCTACCTCCATTCATTTTTGTGATAACAATTTAACAATTTGACTTTGTTTCCCGTGTATTACAACGGGGATGTTAGCACATATGAGCTTGTATGTTGTTTTTTTTAAATAAGGCCTTGAGCAGCAGAATGTTTAATGGAAATCTGAGAGACATTATGTCTCCATGGGAGCTGAGACATTATGTCTCCATGGGAGCTGAGACATTATGTCTCCATGGGAGCTGAGACATTATGTCTCCATGGGAGCTGGTGATACATATTTTTTTCACTAAACTTTCTGATTATTTTTTAAGCGGTTTAATTTGGTGAATTCTGGCCATGATTTTTATCCCTGGCAAAGCCATCAATGTATGCATGAAAAATGTCTGAAATAAAACATATTTACCTTCAAAAGGTATGCTATTTCTGAACTGAAAATTGTAGGTCTACTTTAACTTTCCAACTATATTTTAGAATACAAATAACACAGATATCCAAACTTATTATCTTTATCAGCTTTAAAGGCGACCATAATCTACATCTGTAGTAAAATAAAAAGGTCACTTTCATATTAACATATGTGACTGCACACTGACAATCTTTAATAATACGCCAGTAGTTCAAGGGTCAAAGACAGACAGGTCCTCCTGCTGGGGACCCTGGTAACCTTTTGCCCACTGTCAACTTGAAAAGATGAACAATTCAAACACGTATGTATTACAGCGTATGAATTCTAAACCAACACTTTCCTAGAAAGCAACAGGTCACAATAGACTACAATACTGAAAGTATCTCTTGAATTGAAAATAAATACAATAATAAGAAATAAAACTTGAGCATTAGGAGAAGTGTTTCAATTATTTCCACCTTGTAGCTTATGCTGCATGCAACTGGAACAAACTGCCAGAAGATCTTAGACGTAAACTAAAAGTAGCAATTTTTAAATTCAGGTTAAAATATTTATTTTTTTCATGAGCCACTCTGTTTTTATTCCATTTTACTTTTCATTTTCTTTTAAATTGCTTATCCTTTAATCTCAGCTTCATTGCTATTTGATGGACTCCATCCATCCATCCATTTTCCTCCGCTTATCCGGTGTCGGGTCACGGTGGCAGCAGGCCAAGCAGGCTGACCCAGACTTCCCTCTCCCCCGCAACATTTTCTAGCTCATTCTGGGGGATCCCGAGGCGTTCCCAGGCCAGCTGGGAGATGTAATCCCTCCAGCGTGTTCTGGGTCTTCTAACAGTTGGGCGTGCACGGAAAACCTCCAGTGGGAGGCGCCCAGGAGGCATCCTAATTAGATGCCCGAACCTCCTCAGCTGACTCCTTTCAACACGAAGGAGTAGCGCCTCAACTCCAAGCTCCCTCCTGATGTCCGAGCTCCTCACCCTTTCTCTAAGGCTGAGCCCGGCCACCCTACGGAGGAAACTCATTTCGACCGCTTGTAGCCGCGACCTTGTCCTTTCGGTCACGACCCAGAGTTCGTGACCATAGGTGAGAGTCGGAACGTAGACCGACCTCTTCACCAAGACGGTCAAACACTCACGGTGAACGTGTCTGACTTATTGCCGAGAATACGGACACAGCTCCTACGCAGTCGTACAGAGACCGGATGGCCTGTTGTAACGGGTCCGGCACCCCATACTCCCGCAGCACCCTCCACAAGAACCCCCGAGGGACCTGGTCGAAAGCCTTCTCCAAGTCCACAAAGCACATGTAGACTGGTTGGGCAAACTCCCAGGACCCCTCCAGTAGTCTTGCGAGGGTAAAGAGCTGGTCCACTGTTCCACGGCCGGGACGGAATCCGCACTGCTCCTCTTGAATCCGAGGTTCGACAAACAGTCGGAGCCTTCTTTCCAGCAACCTGGCACAAGCCTGCGAGAACAGCCTGCGGTAGGCCCTGCTTTCCCTTCCTGAGCTGTCGGATGGTTTGCCAGAACCTCCTTGAGGCCAACCGAAAGTCCTTCTCCATGGCCTCCCCGAACTCCTCCCATGCCCGAGGTTTAGCATCCGTGACCACCGCAGCTGCAGCCCTTCTGGCCTGCCGGTACCTTTCAGCTGCTTCAGGAGACCCCTGATCCAACCAGGCCCGAAAGGCCTCCTTCTTCAGCTTGACGGCTTCCCTCACCTCCGGTGTCCACCACCGGGTTCTTGGGTTACCGCCACAACAGGCAACGATGACCTTCCGACAATCAACACCGTTAAACGTTCTCTAACATGCTTAACAATCTGCTCCCGGTAACTCTCAACAGGCTAGCAGCACAAACAACAACATCCCCCGTCACTCTCTCTGCCAATCCCAGGTACGCTCATGTGTGCCACCCACCCCCATAGGTAGCTCGGATGATTGACAGGTTTTACAGCTTTGCAGGGCATGAGACCTTCACTGACCTCAGTACTTCTTCCTGTAAACACAATAACACTTCTAACATAACAGGTTAACATTACATGTCAATCAGTCCGTTACAGTTCATTTATAACAAATACCACACATATTACGGTAATCAGCGTTGCATATGTGTCTGACAAAAATACCAAAAAAAGCAAGAGTTTTTAAAGTTTTTTTGTTTGTAATTTGTATAATAAGCATATCATTTATCGCTACTGAGAATTTAACAAACATAAAAAAAATGTTTGTCATGTTGTTACAAACAATAAAACTCTTGATTAGTACCTTGCATCTCTGCGGTTTCACTGTTAGATCATTGCCTTGGGAGAGTCTTCCTCCACACACACATCCCTACACCCCGTGATTGCTAAAGCTTCATGAAGGACTAGTAAAGATTGCTCAGGACTAGTAGTTTTATGAACCTACTAGTCCTTGGGACTAGTACTGATTTTGAGTTAGTTTCATACCCTGCTGTTAGCTGTGCATTTTAAACCAGTTGTTAAAACAAGCTATTACTAAATCACCATGAAGTAGTGTATGGACTTGTTGCTTCGCTGATTCATTTGATTCAGGAGACGGACGTTTGTGACTAAGAGGATCGGGAAAGCTCCTTGGGACCACTGAGAACTGTTTCCTGTGTGTGTGTGTGTGCTGCTGTAGACTGTAGCTGTAGCTCTGCCTGCCGTCCATTACCCAGCGTCCCCTCACCTTCCCCTCTGAATATTCCTTGGATTCCTGAGTACTGACAAACTTGCACCTGCTTTTTGTTTATTGCTTGTGTGAAGCGGCCATCACAGTTTTAGGCCTCTACGCTCCCAAGTCACGACTCAGGCCTGCAACGGGGGTTTGTTTATTTTGAGTGTGTGTGTGTGTGTGTGTGTGTGTGTGTGTGTGTGTGTGCACAGTATGTTGATGTTCACATGTTAAAGATGCTATGCAATTGTGATGTTAGAGCCTAAGTAGAGGTAACCAATGAAGAGTTAAAAGAGACTCAAAATGATTGAGAAGAACTCAATCATTTTGAGTTTACTATTAGTATTTTTATTCATTTTATAAGTGAGTTGCAATAATATTGTTTATCGTACCTGCTGTAATAAATGCCAAACTGTTTTTTTAAATGCCTTTGAAGTATATTTGGTGTGTCGTAGTTCATCACAGATGGGCTAGTTCATGTTTTGGTGAGAGCTGGTTAAAAGGGGTAAAATACAATTAAAACACAAGATAAACGGACTTAATAAGAGAAATAGACCTTTTATTTGACTTCCTTAAATCTATTGGAGGCAACGCCAGTTATTTTAGTTTTCATAATAAGGGATGTACGGTTGTAAGACTAATTGTATTAATAAGAACAGGTAATCGTGCCATTACGTTTAAAACTGTACCCAAGGCCCCGCCCATGGTACTACTACACCTAGCAGATTCACATAATACTACATTACATTAGTCATTTAGCAGACGCTTTTATCCAAAGCGACTTACATACTATGTAGCTACATGGGAAGGGTGTTACTGCACTACATCATTTACAGTGTCACACAGTCCACGTGGGACAAATACGCTGAACTCCGGGACGCGTTGTCTGATGGTCGAAGACATTCGCGGCAGCGTCTGCCGGCGTCCCGCTAGTATCTCTGAGAGCCCCTCAAACTCCTCCACCTGGTTATGGTGGCGATTCGCTGAGGAGTATTTGATGTGCTTTGTACTTTAAATCATATTTTATACATAAATTGTTCCTTTTGGTTATTATTTATGTAAAGGACAGAACTAATCATTTAGCTGTCTTTCAGTTCAACAATGCTATAATCTTTGAAAACTTTCTTTAATCAAAAGTCAGTTTAATAAAATTGAGGTGGACCATGAAAAAAAGGATGGACGGTAATAAAGTAATTTGATTTAGTCGAAAAGTTTTCACTTTAATGTATATTTACCTTGTGAGGGTGGAAAATCCCCTGAAACTACCATGAAACACTACATTTAAACCGAGATAAAGCAATACTATGAATACGTAGTCAAATGAACATGAAGTTTTACATACTGAGTGACATCAGAGATACACAGTGTATACTGTGTTGGTCAACACATGCACACTGTACTACATAAAGTACACTACTTATATATTACTCTCTTCATTCACGCCAAAGCGACACTGTTGCAGTATCTTAATTGCACATCTATTTTCTGCAGAGAAGCACATCACATATTAACGACAGTGTACATAGTGTATGTAGACAGCAGCAGAAGGACGGTATCTTTTTATCTACCTGCAATAAAACTCACCCTCTGTCCAAGCCATGAATAACACTTATACTGCCAGCTTGTTCCTTTGCCCAGGAGACAGAGAAGGGACAAATTAGGGAAGAGGAGACAGCAAGGAAATTAAGAAAAACTGCATGTTTAGATATAGAAAAGGAGAATAAAAAGTAATTCAGCAGGGGAAAGGAAAGCAGTTTGTGTAAAATGTGTTTTTAACCTAAACTGACTTAAATTAACGATCAAACTAATTACAATTTTTGCACATTGGTCACTTTCCCAAATTTGTTGACACAAAGTTGACAGAATATCATTGTATGATTCAGCATTAACTTTCCCCTTTGTAAAAACTACCAGCGTTTTTAAATTGTCTGTGTTTCGTTCAGTTGAATCGAACTCTGGAGCGTTTACAACATTGGAAGGTGTAAACGTAGCAATCACACTTTGGCGTGTACCAAACCAACCCGGGCCGAGACCTTGTTGAATAGGTGGTCTTGGTCCGATTACAAACCAACTATGGTACGGTTCCGTACACGATTCATTTGCGGCCTCAATCCGCTGTTAAATGCTGCCAAGTGAATACAAACCAAACTTGAGGCATTGTGCAACAAATTGGTCCTTTATTCAGGACCAGAGCAAACAAACTCTCGGTGTGAAAACCCCCTGAGGCAGCCAAACCAACTATAAAGAAACAGGCCCAGACCAAAAGTGTGTACAAAATGTGGACAGGGGTGTCCAAGGCAAAGAGAGCAACTGCCTCATAGCCCCAGACCCCTAGGGGCCCCAAACGCTTGATTTATGCTTGACGCATCCGCAGTGACGTCCCGCCATCAGACAAACGCATCCACTTGAGTTCCGCTGCGTTTTTTTCCGCCTGTCTCTGCATATCCGAAACCCAAGCTGTGGACGAAGGTTTTCAGTACACTGCCCCCTACAGCATTTCGTAATGCACAAGAGGAAACCAGCCTGCGAATTCTGGGACCTCTGAGTGGATAACCAAGCTATGAATGTGGATCCTGCATTGTTATCTAATCTTGACTACATCTTGTAGAGGTGCCCTGTGCCTAAACCTAGTTTTTATTTCATGTCATAATGTACTTGCATGGTGAATTTTTCCGAATTTACTTGTTTAATCCAGGCGGCAACTTTCAGTTATGCCGAAAAAACAACATGGCGACGGCCGTAATCAAAGATGGCCGAACTCAACGCTTCAAAACGTCCGTCCACAAACCAATGAGTTACGTCACCATGACTATGTCCACTTCTTATATACAGTATGGTTTGATCAAATGTTTTAGTAAATAATGAATGGGAACATACAGTATAATCAGAGGGCAGGGGGTTCGGCCATCCGGGCCATGTGGGTTACCAAAACATTTTGTTCACATCCATTTTTACCACTACACCACTGAGGAAGAGGGAGAGAAAGGCAAGAGGGAGTTCAGTGAGAGCAAAAAGATACATGTAGTCGAGTGAGAAAAACTAACAGCAGTGAAGAAAAAGGGAGAAAAAGAATTGGGGGAGAGGAAAGGGTCAAAGAATAAAGAAATGATCGAGACAGATAGAGAAAGAGAGAGATGTAAGTGGGCTCTGTGGAGGCCCCAGTCAGTGGCAGTCTGTCTCTGATTTCCATTCATTGTTAAGATGGATGAGATCCCAGCCGGACCAAGAGCAGACCGCCGCATTTCTTCTCCTCCTTCTCTTTTTTTTTTTTGGAGAGGGGGGCATTATTCAAAACAGAGCTTATTTTTGGTGGCCATTATGCATGCACACCTGATCAGCGTGTCAGCCTAGCCTCCCCGCATCGCATGATGGAACGGCCCAATTTACCTCTTTCACCTGCCTTGCATAAAGGCACACTGAGCGCGCACAGGCACTCGCTGCACTGTACAAAATGTACACAGGCGAACGCACACACACACACACACACGTTGGAGTAGAGGTGGGTGGATGGCATCGAGTGTAAGTGTGCGTGATCGCACTGATGCAGACACACACACACACACAATGCTGTTTATTTGCAAAGTGTGTATGAAAGTGTGTACTTATACTCTATACAGCCATCGGAAGTGTTCCATGTGACGCGCACACACACCTACACACAGGTCTCCCACACAGTCTCCAAACTGTGTCAGTTGTTACTGAGTCAAAACTGAATTCATTAGGAAGTCAGGACTCTCTCTCTGCATATCTCTTGCTCTGTATCTAGGGCTACATCCAGTGTGTGAAATACAAGGGGGTCTCGGGGGATCCGAGACACTTCAGACCCCCTGAAAGCCTCAATTGCACATTTTCGATTTTCGGGGGGGGGGGGGGGGGCTTACAAAAATCATTAGACAATTAATTGTCACTTGCAATTGTCCCTAAAATGTCTTTTAAAAGCTCACTGGTGCCCAGCAGTTTTCATGAATCAAGCTGCCAAACATTTATTCACAAATATAAGCAGCGAGGGACGACCTGTCCGCCGTCGATGACACAGCTAGTCAGAGGCAGGTCTGTCTTCATGGACGCCCTTTGGAGACAATTTGATCCAGTGCCTTTTGGTGAGAACCTGGATTAAAGCAGGACTTCGCCTGTCCTCTTCTTGGATACCAGGACGGCAACTAGAAGAAGCCGAGCCGAGGGCCATGTGTCGGGTTCGAGTGTGTGCATGTGTGTGCTACACGGATTCTTTTGCAGGGCGAGGTTGTTGCGTAGTTATGCGAGTGGCCTTATTGGTAACAATATAAGCCTCTGCGACGTGTGTGCAAAATGGGGGGAATCGGGGATGAGGGAACCCCCCCGATTACCACCGGGTATTTTGGACACTGGCTACATCTGATATCGGGTTAATCTATCTAATCCAAATAACTACATCGATAAAGTCCAATTCAAATGTTCAGTCACTTGAAATGAATTAACTTATGAATAAACGTCCTCCGTTTGACCCCAAAGTATTATTCTGGGATTTGTTATTTCTTCCAAATATGAGTTTGCTCTTTAATTTGATAACATGTGTGGCTTGGCCAAATTAGCTGCAGCTTTCCTGAAGCTTTTCCCAAACCTGTATTCATGTTCTTACTCATCTCATCAACACTGGCAGGCCTGCAGTTAGAAAGTGTATCTCACTTTGAATGCTATGGTAATATTTTTCTATAGAAGTAAATCTCTTTGTTACTATTATGTACAAGCAATTGGCTGTTCACCGAACTCCTCCCCTTCACGGTGATTGTCCAATCATAGTTTAGCCAAATTAACGAGGCTTGAGGTTTTTAGGAATAGATAAAACACTGCAACGAAAGCCGCAAACAAAAAAAGTAGTTCACTACGTATTCTATCTAGTGAACCCCGTGGTTGCCTGAAATATGTAGCTTTAGCCTTAAAAGTCATTTCTTGCCAGTGCGTTGTAAAAATGTGATGTGGGAATACGGATTATCCGATTGTCAACCATGCACACCTGGCTCGGTGTGAATTATCAATATGCCCTGGTCCATTTTCGTCCCCAAAAAAAACTTTACTTTATCATACTTTACTTTGACTACCAAATTCTAATCAGTCATTGTGCCAAATTTGAAAAAAATTCCCTCTCTGCGTCACTGAGATACCAAAAATGGTACGATGTACAGATGTACAGATGTACAGATGTACAGATGGAAAGACGGAAAACCACAAAAAAATAATGAATGAAAAATCCTAAATAGAGCATCAGCAGTTCATACATTATTAGTGCCCGAGCACCGATGTAGTCTGAGACGAGGACCTATTGTTATTCTAATGTTTATTATTATTATTATTATTATTATTATTATTATTATTATTAGGGCCCGAGCACCGACGTAGTCGGAGACGAGGACCTATTGTTCTTCTAATGTTTATTATTATTATTATTATTATTATTAGGGCCCGAGCACCGACGTAGTCGGAGCGGCGTAGCCGTGGCGTGGCGGCCATTGTACGTGATTCGCCATTAAACAACTGATGGGCCTGATGTAACTCCACTGGACTTGCTCTAATCAGTCCCAAACTTACCATACTTGATAACAGTCATGGCCTGAGGATGTCAACAAGCCAATTTTCACTCAGTCATAGCGCCACCTACTGGCAACAGGAAGACAGCGTTATGTGACAAACTGAATCTGATTTACATGACATTTCCATGATGTGGTCTCTACTTGATGTAGAGCAACATAATGCATGTTTGCGCGTGTTCTCTACGCCACATAGTGGATACAGGAACTGGTGGAATATTTGCACGACATAATTTCCAGCGTCACAGTCTAAGCATTTAAAATACGTCTAACTTGTGGGCGAGCTGTCTGATGGTCACAGATATTTGTGGCCGCTGCGGCCGGCGTCCCGCCAGCACCCCCGAGACGTGGGAAGGTGCGAGGGCCCGTACATCGCTGCTTGCAGCTTTAATTAGGGCCCGAGGACCGACAAAGACAGGCGAAGGCCCTATTGAAATACAAATAATTATTATTATTATTACGTTGCCTCTAAAATCGCATTTTACTCCCCAAATTTGAGATTTTATGGGTCCCATTTCCCTGATATGACAAAATGGCTCACTAGCGCCTCCTACAGCTTAAGAGACCACGGCCTTCACCCCACTTGTCCGATTTGACACACATGTTCACTTGTCTTTGCTCTACAATCAATACACTCAAACCATGAAGCTCCGCCCATCCAGATTTCCACCATTTTAACTTTTGTGAAAAACACATTTTTGCAAACTGCTCAAAAATGCTGCGTCAGATTGCTACCAAATGTGATGTGGATCATGATTGAATCGATGTCATCAATAGCCCCTTAAAATCTTGTTGATAACTTATCGTGTTAACTTTAAAACCATTGTGCCTATCACGAAATGTGACACATATGCCCACATTGCAGCCTGTAACATACCCTCACATTTTAATTTCCTTCAGCCACTAGGGGACGCTACAGTAATTAGCCCTTTTTAGCAATTTTTCCCATTTTCAGGCTTTGTATTTTCATGATCTCCTCCTACAGTATTTCAGCTTCAAATTTGGTCAGCATGATCTTAAGACTTTTATAATGAAAAGTTATCAAAATCATGAGTTTTCATGCAACAACCTTGGCGTGGCGTGGCGTCCATTTTGTGCAATTTTTCATGAAAATTTAAGTTGTTGTAACTCCAAGGTACATTGTCAAATCTGACCAACATTTCTTATGCAGGATGCTAGTCCAGGCCTGAAAACATTCCAATGCCTCAATTTTTACATAGTCATAGCGCCACCTACTGGCAAAGGGAAATTACAAGTTTTACACTTTGATGTACTCCTCCTAGCCATTTCACCAGATCAACCTCAAATTTGAGAAAGAAAGCCTTAAGACATTGTTGATAGTTCATCATGAATATTGTGAGTTTTAGGATAACTCTGTTGCCGTGGCAACGCTTTGTTCGTCATGAAAAAGCAAGCAGATTTTTCTGTGACTTGGGATACTCAAAGACTACATATGTCGTAGGTGATGAAATGAAAGATCTCATGTGGACTTTTGGCTTGTCTCGATAGCGCCCCCTTTCAACAAAGCAGCCCCAGCGCCTCGTTTAACTTACATGTACAATTTGGTCGGCAAATATTGTCATATGGAGACTTAAAGAAAAGTCTCTTGGGACCATGCTCTAAAATCAACCAAAAGACGGCCATTTTGATTTTAGTGTGAATTTTCTCTTGATTTCTAGTCGCTATACTTTTAACAAACTCCTCCTAGGGACTTTGTCAGAGACACTTTAAATTTGGAGAGTACAATCCAAAGACCTTTGTGATTAAAAGTTATCAAAAGCTTTACGTTTGGTGGAATGGCGTAGTCGTGGCTTGGCGTATATTTTATGTGACTTCCATTAAACTAAGTTTTCAGGCTTTGTATTTTCACAAACTCCTCCTACAGTTTTTATGCGATCGGCTTCAAATTTGTTCAGGACAATTTAAAGACCTTTATGATGAAAATGTATCAAAACGGTGAGTTTTCAATGAACGACCTTGATGTGGCGTGCGCCCACTTCGCTCCCATTTTGTGCACTCGTTCAGCAGTTCAGGAAACACACCGACCAATCACATACATTGTAAATAATCTCACGTGACGCTACTCAGCCAATCGAATGTTTATTCCAAAATGCATCGTGAGTCGAGTGAGATCACGCAGACAGGCGGGAGACGGAGAGAGAGCAGTGAGAGAGAAGCAGTGAGAGAAGTGAGAAGCAAGTTAACATGGCGTGCTCTAAAAAGAGAAAGTGGACCTCGAAAACAGCTTTAACAAAGAATGGACGGACTCGTATTTGTTCATTCTTCCTGCTGGCGCTACTAAACCACTCTGTCTCATATGCTCAGATACCGTGGACATTATTCAAAGCACCGATGTGAAACGAGACCAAACATACCCACTCCAATCCGAACTGAGGGCACAGAAAATAAACCATTTAAGAGCCCAATATGAACGTTCCACCAGAATATTAACACATTCATTCACTGCCCAACGACGTGCTTACGAATGTTCCCTGAACGTTTCTTGGATTTTGGGTCAACATAAAGCCATTCACTGATGGAGAGGTTGTGAAGGAGGGCATGAGTGCAGTAGCTGGAACTTGAGGGGAAACAAAAAGAAGAGTTATGTGAACAAATCAAGCAAATACCTGTCAGCAGCCTCAGACACAAGGCTCATCTTTATCAAATCAAGCACTTTCTTTTAAGATGTAAGTTTTTCAAAAGTTCTTTTTTGTGTATTTTATTTTTAGATGGAGCCCTTATTTTACTTGAAATGAGAGAAGAACATTTATTTATGTATTTCTATGTATTATTTATAATCCATCCAGTTAAATTTTAAAACTGAGAATAATAATTGTTAAAATATAATTGATGTGTACTTTCTTTATTTGATTTTACAGTTGTTGACGACACAGAGACGTTGTTACTACTAGGCTTCTTGAATATATATATATATATATATATATATATATATATATGGCACTAAGTGGCGTGAGTTAGATATTATTGTAATGTTCCGGACCTTTGCCCGAGGAGAATTTCTCAATCTGGACCTTTTGGAATTTTAATTGAAGACCCCTGGTCTAAATGATCCACATTCCATTTTATCCTGGCCTTCTTTCGGAATAGCTGAGATTATTGCTTCTTTCCAGCTGGGTGGCGTTTGCGCCTGTTTTAAAGCCCAGTTCAGTGTGGGGAGTATCACAGGGATCAGCTCATTTTTAAATTCCTTATACCACTCTGCTGTATAACCATCTGATCCTGGAGACTTGCTTAATTTTAACCTACTAATTGCAGATCTCAGTTCATCTTCCGTTATATCTGCCATCATCCTTTTGTTTTGGTCTTCATTTAAAGTGGGCAACTTCAGAGAATTTAGATGGCTATCATTTCGGGTTACATCTCCCCCTGGAACTTCAGAGTATAGATGTTTGTAAAACACTTCAAAAGCTTCCTGAATTTCACTTAGTCGATTTTTTATCACTTTTGTTCTTGGATCCCTAATTCTGTGAATTGTGTTCTCTTCCATCTTCTTTTTCAATTTCCATGCTAGTATTTTCATTGATTTGGATCAAAACGGACCTTAATTGGAAAAAAAGGGAAAAAAAATGGCCAGCTCGGAGGAAATATCATTTAGCCGATGTTTTGTGTCTTTGCGAAAGTCCCGTATTTCTTCCAGAACTTTCGTTAAACGTGCCGTGTCATCTGGCTGAGAGTTAGCATTAGCTCCGCCATCTTGCGGAGCTCTCCAATCATGTTTTTTTTGTTTGTGTCCTTTTTTCCCATTATTGCCCCACTTACCAGCCGGAATATTCACGAAAAATGTAATATTTGATTGTTTATCAGGGCGTCGCAGTTATTTTCCCGGAGGAGCTATCGCTTTAGGCTGCCATTCAGGGCGATGACATCACCAGCTCCTGCGAGGTAGGGGGTTTCAATACCTGGTTGACTGGGAGGGTTATGGACCAGAGGAGCGGTGCTGGGTGCCACGATCCCGGATCTTTGATCCGGAGCTTGTACGTAATTACCACCAACAGAACCCGGCAAACCGGGCGGTTCGCCAGGAGGCTCCCGTTGAGGGGGGGCACTGTTAGGATTCCTGTCTGCTCCTAGTGTCTGTTTTTCCCCTGTCTAGTTTGTTATTGAGTGCCATGTGCTTGTGTTTTGTTTTTTGTGTCAGCCTGCAGTTTCCACCCCCAAGTTCCGCCCACTACCACGCCCCTCTCCGTAGGCTCAGCTGTGGTGCATTCCGGTGATCATCTCCAGCTGGCTTAAATACCCCGGTTTTCCAACTGCGCGTCGTCAGTCCGTCCGTTTACCAGTCCGGTTCCTAGTCGCGTAAGTCTGAGTAATTGTTCTGAGAAGATCCTGTCCTGACTCTCTGGCTGTCTTCAGCACTCCTGCCGCTCAGTGTAGATCCTCGGGAATCACCTGTGCGAAGAGGCCGCCCAGTGTAGTACCTCGGAGTACACCTGCCGACATCCTGGCAATCCTGTGTAGGTCCTCGGGTTTCCACACAGTTGCGCCGCCCTGCTCGTTGGAGGTCTGCCGTGTCCACAGCCTCAACTGATCCTGTCCGGACCTTTTCCCGGTGAGAGTTCGGTAGAGTTTCCCTCCCGACTCCGGAGGAGAGAAGGAGAAACTTTGGCCCACTGGATACTGTGCCTCTGTTTAGCGTGTTAACCTGTAATAATTCTGCATATGAGCAATACAATCCCTGGCTGGATTCAAGCTGCTGTGTGAGTGTGCGTTTGGGTCCACTTCCTACACTATCACATAACACCTCCGCTCCGTCTACGTCGGTGCTCAGGCCCTAATTATGTAGGTTGTGTGTTGGGGTTAGAGTCGTTTTTACTAAGTTATTGTATTGATATTTGTCCTCTAATAAGTTACGAATAGAAAAAACGGACACCATTTTTTGAACGATAAAACTGGTCATAAACTCAACAACGATAAGTCACAAATAGAAAGTCCTCTCAAGTTAAATGCAACACGTTGCCTTGAACTGAACACACCTTAATGCACCACCCCTTCCTACGAGTATCCATTAGGTTGTCACACCGATCCAGGCATTGGGTCGATTAGCGTGGGGTTGCGCTGCAGTGTCACTTCAATGGCCCATTTCTTTGACATCATGTTGTGAACTTTAAACCCCTAATCCAATCACAGAAGTGACTGCACGACGCTTAACGTCTTTGTGCTCCCTCGCAGCAGGGTTTTACCGCTCTGGAACAAAAGTCATCACGCAGCGATCAGTCTCTCTTCCATCTTCACAGCTGCTCGATAAACGGCGGAATGTTACAATGCTAAAAAAAATTGGTAAACAAGGTTCTTGTTTTCGTGGATGTCTTCCGTTTCTGACTGCGGCGCGACTACGGGAAGTGTTGCATGTTGCCATTTTCTTAAAGTTGATGCTGTTTCAACTTTTGAAGAAACACAACCCAACAGGGATTTTTCGCCTAATTTAGTGTGATTCCAGTCGGTTAAGCAAGTCCAGACGACTTCAGAGCGGGTCGTGTTCTAATTAGTAGATCGGGAGTTCGATCCTTGCCTCCACCAAGTCCAAGACACTAAGACCCGATGGGTAGCCCTTGCCATTAGTGTATGAATGGGTGTGAATGACATGTAGTGTAAAATTGCTTTGAGTTGAGCTTGAGAAAGGCGCTGTACAAGTACAAGTCCAAGTCCATTTACGATTTACACTTGCCAGATAAGAGTTTGTAACTCGGGGAGGAGCAGACAGAAGACAGCGAAGGAATATGCTGAAGAGTTGAAGGCGAAAAGGAGACGACGACGACACAGGAAAGTACCACGGAACAACGCGAGAGATCAGAACTATAGGGGATGAGCTGAGAAAGAGGTCAGACGGAGGGATGGGAAGAGAAACGAGATAAGAGAGAAGCAGAGGGGTTGACATGATAGAGATGAGCTCAAGGGGAAACGATGAAGGGAGGGAGGTGGAGTGAGACGGGAGAGCGGGAAACAGAGAGCCGAGGAGAGGGGGATGAGGGAGGTAAAGCAAAGCCCGACGGAACCTCCAGGTATTTACGGCATCCGACTCCATCTCAGCCCGGCAAGCTGGGGAGAGCAGGTGGACCAAACGGGTCAGCTCATTAACACACACACACACACACACACACACACACACACAGAGTCACCGTGTCCTGTTTTAGCTAATGCTGGAGTGGAGCATCACTGTGGCCACGAGGTCACTGCTCCCTCCCCTGTGTAAGAAAAAACAGCTTGGCCCAGTTGTGTGTGTGTGTGTGTGTGTGTGTGTGTGTGTGTGTGTGTGTGTGTGTGTGTGTGTGTGTGTGTGTGTGTCATTGCATTACAGGGGTTAAAAAGACATGACCCGAGTATGGGACAGAGAGGAGGGATGATGGTGTGTGTTTGTGTGTTTGTGTGTCCCACCCTTTCACACAGTGGACCACACTCACCTCGCTGTGCAGCACCTCTTCACACACACACACACACACACACACACACACACACACACACACACACACAGAGAGACAGAGATAGAGAGAGAGTTGCAGTTCGGTACTATAAAGAACCATTTTAGTCCTTTTTAATCGGTACCTCAACTCTAAAGAGAACCGGGCCTCTGTTCAGAACAGGCTAATTAAAGAGACAGGACACTTATTCCACATTTGCAAATACAACATGTGACTGTTTACTGATCGTTCCTCAGAACGTCCTCATGCTACCATCATGTTGTCTTGATAAATCCACCATGATGTGAATTACAGCACATTCTTAGAAATCTGTTGGTCTGAATCTAAAAGAATCTCTTTTCACTCAATAATCCGTTGCAGTCCTGCTCTACTCTGCCGTTTGTGTTCATTTGGTGTGAAGCTGCCGTCTGAGTGAAACTCAACACTTCCTGCACAGATGGTTCACATTAGAAGCCCTCCACCAGCGTTGGGGGTGTGATCCCTCCCTTTCCTGGTGGGCTGTGTTTCAGTGACGGTAGTTTATTTATTAACTACCACGTGTTAGACGGTGGCAATATTTATTGATTTACTGTCCTATGTTGTGCAAATTTTAGATTTCATTTGATTTTCTTCGATGAGTTTTTATTTTTTCACATTTTTAATTAAGGGTGCTTTTTCAACATCTGAACAGTTTAAACTGAGCCTTTAACATTAACTCTGGCTCCTTTACAGTATTCTTTCTTTGTTGATCATAAAGCACTTGCTTGTCAATTAAACTAATGAAATAACTGAAAACAGTATTTCTATAAAAGTAACAAAACGTAACCGACGTGAAGTCTCCTGGGTGAAGGAGTCTGTTCTTTCGTATCCCTGGTCTCCAGTGATCAATCGCTTAAAAGTGATGACATATAATAATGATGCCATAACTTCAACTACAATTTATGTTTCATGGAAATGATGCTGTGTGTATGTGCTTACATGTTCATACATATTCCATCTTTCTATAAAACATTGAAGCACTTCTTCACATTTACATGACGTATTGATTCCTGCTTTCTTTAAGATAATGTTGCCACTAATGGATAATATGTTATTTATGTTTGTTAGATATCACCTATGGTTTTCTAACATGTTCTTGCACTGTGACAACATTGCCTCATGACTTACCCAGTGATTTCTGGCCCCGCTGCATGTATTTACATAACAGATGCAATAAAAGAAATGTTGTTTTCATGTTGTTATATTCAAAATGAGTTTTCACGTAAAGTCATTGTGTGTGTGGTTTCACAGGTAAGGATGTGACAGTGTGGCCAAGGGTGGGAATCTGCACACCCACCACACACCCCCCCCCCCCCCCCCCCCAGGGTGACAGCTCGGGTGTCAAAGCCTGGTAATTGGTGGCGCGTAAGGTGTAAACAGGGCGGTGAGGCTATAATCGCCCTGCTGCTGGTGTGAGAGGAAGAGGAGGATGAAGAGCTGCTGTGACAGGGCGTGAGGCCGTCACAGAGTCGACTGCCCAAATTAAAGCTGTATTTAACATTCTCAAAATAAATATAGTCAGCAAACAACTATTTGCTGTGTAAAGATATCGTGGATTGTTTGTTGTTAGCCGAGCTTCTCTGCGCTGGCTGTATTTTCCTTTTCTTGCGTGTCCCAGTGGCTGTTAAGCAATCTAAACACTCCCAGTCCCAGAGCTGGCACATTTACACATAACAGACACACACTTACATATTCATACACACATACAAATCAGGTTGAAACCTCTGGTTCTGAAGAGTGAAGCCAATGTGGAAGTGTAATAAAACCTGCATTCTCTCTAGTGTCCACCAGGGGGCGACTCCTCTGGTTCTATAGAAGTCTATGAGAAAATGACTCTACTTCTCTCTTGATTTATTACCTCAGTAAACATTGTAAACATGAGTTTATGGTCTCAATCTCTAGTTTCAAGTCTTCTTCAATACAGCATGATGTTCATTTAGTAAGTTATGGTCCATTTAGAGTCAAACAGACCATAAAGCAGGGGATGCTTTAGGGGCGGGGCTACACTGTGATCGACAGGTCTCTAATAGACCATAAAGCAGGGGATGCTTTAGGGGCGGGGCTACACAGTGATCGACAGGTCTCTAATAGACCATAAAGCAGGGGATGCTTTAGGGCGGGGCTACACAGTGATCGACAGGTCTCTAATAGACCATAAAGCAGGGGATGCTTTAGGGGCGGGGCTACACAGTGATTGACAGGTCTCTAATAGACCATAAAGCAGGGGATGCTTTAGGGGCGGGGCTACTGTGATCGACAGGTCTCTAATAGACCATAAAGCAGGGGATGCTTTAGGGCGGGGCTACACGGTGATTGACAGGTCTCTAATAGACCATAAAGCAGGGGATGCTTTAGGGCGGGGCTACTGTGATTGACAAGTCGCTGCTGCTACCAGAGACATATACGGCGTCTCTACGTCACTCCTCCACATTCCAAACATGGTCACTTCCGTTTAACGGTTGCAAACAACCAACATGACGACTGCCGTAATCAAAGATGGCTGCTACGTCCACTTCTTATATACAGACTATAATACAAATACACAGCTTCTGAAACACACATTAGTGTGGATGCACACTGAAAAACACAACAAAAGTCGTGGGTGATACAGATAAAAGCACCCATACAGTACGTGGAAACATACATCAAGGGTCTTCAAATCACTCAGGAGGGAGCAGAACCGTCCGCTTCCATTTAGATAACATTAGGAACAAGTGTGTGAGTATGTGTGTGTGAGGGACATTTGTCTCACCCACAGCACAGATCCTCGGCCCGGGCATTAGTGCCAAACCAAATTACCCTCCTGCCTGTCTGGTGCCCTCAGCCCAAACCATACACACACAAACACAAATGTGGATTTGTGAGAAACAGAACAACGCTGCAAGTAACATGTTCATGATGGACAGTCTCTGGCTCACACACACATACACACTCACGGTGCCAGTGACTATGACACAGTGTGACAGGCAGCAGTAGCCTAGCCTGCCCTCTGTCTTCTCCGTCTATATCCGCTGTGTTCCTCCTTTCCCTCTCCCTCTTTATTAAGGCCCGAGCAACGACGTAGTCAGAGCGGAGGACCTATTGTTCTTCTGTTCATTATTAAGGCCCGAGCACCGACGTAGTCAGCGGAGGACCTATTGTTCTTCTGTTCATTATTAGGGCCCGAGCACCGACGTAGTCAGCGGAGGACCTATTGTTCTTCTGTTCATTATTAAGGCCCGAGCACCGGCGTAGTCAGCGGAGGACCTATTGTTCTTCTGTTCATTATTAGGGCCCGAGCACCGACGTAGTCAGCGGAGGACCTATTGTTCTTCTAATGTTTATTATTAAGGCCCGAGCACCGGCTTAAGACCTGGCAACATGATCTTACTACGCTGCTGGTTGACGCAGGAAATATCATGTAACTCGTGCACGCAATGTACGATGGTCACAGAAATGCACGGCCGCGTCAACCAGAGTCTTTTCAGTACCCTAGACCAGAGGTCCACAACCTTTTTTGCGTCACGGACCGGTTTCATGTAAGACAATATTTCCACAGATCGGCCTTCAAGGTGTGGCGGATAAACATGACGAACGTCATGAAAACAAATATAAAATGCATAAAAAATACAACTCACAATAATGAATCAGTGGAGCCCTGAGCTTGTTTCTCTGCAACGAGACGCTCCCATCTGGTGTAATGGGAGACAATGACACCCGGAGTGTGTTCCTCATGTCCAGTCTACTTCGTTTAGTTTTGATTGCTGTCACTGCAGAACATCCCGCTTCACAAAGAGGATGTGTGGAATGGAAGCAGGGTCTTCAGTGCTTTAGTGGTGATCTCAGGATATTCAGTGAGTGAGGCTGGGAAAAACCACATCCAGTACCCGGACTATCAGCACTGGCGCCCCCCAGGGATGTGTGCTCTCCCCACTGCTCTTCTCCCTCTACACCAACGACTGCACCTCAGAGGACCCGTCTGTTGAACTCCTGAAGTTCTCAGACGACACAACGGTCATCGGCCTCATCAGGGACGGTGATGAGTCTGCGTACAGACGGGAGGTTGAACAGCTGGTCCTCTGGTGTGGTCAGAACAACCTGGAGCTCAACAAGCTCAAAACTGTGGAGATGACTTCAGGAGGAGCCCCCCCAACACTGACCCCCCTCACCATACTCAACAGCACGGTGTCTGCTGTGGAGACCTTCAGGTTTCTGGGATCCACAATCTCCCAGGACCTGAAGTGGGCCCTCAACATCAACTCCATCAGGAAAAAGGCCCAGCAGAGGTTGTACTTCCTGCTCCAGCTCAGGAAGTTCAACCTGCCTCAGGAGCTGCTGATCCTGTTCTACTCCACCATCATCAGTCTGTTCTCTGCTCCTCCATCACTGTGTGGTTTGGATCGGCCACTAAACAGGACAGGAACAGACTACAACGGACTGTCAGGTCTGCAGAGAGGATCATTGGTTCCATCCTGGACTTGTTCACCTCCAGAGTCAGGAGACGGGCTGAAAGATCACTGCAGACCCTTCACACCCTGGACACAAGCTGTTCAACTCCTCCCCTCTGGTAGGAGCTACAGAGCTCTGTACGCCAAAACCACCAGACAGGAACAGCTTCTTTCTGCCGTCACTCTGATGAACAATGAATCAGTGATACTGCACTATTACCACTACTTGCACTACTACCTCATTCCATTGCCACTGTTGTTTATAGGTTTATAGGTTTATGTTCATATATATATATACATATACATATATACTTTTTTTCGTATATATGTTTATACTCATATTGTACATATTGTTAAATATTTATACTACATCTGTTGTTTTTTCTGCTGCCCCCCCTTTTATATATATATATTTTTTTTCTTGTTTGTTGTAAATTCGTGTATGTACAGCGAGAGCAAAGTGGAAACCGGAGTCAAATTCCATGTATGCGTACACACACATGGCCAATACAGCTGATTCTGATTCTGATTCTGATTCAGACTTGATTTTAATCCTAAACACCAGCAGAGTTGTCGTCTCAAACATACTTTTAAGGCCGCCGTCATTTACAACCTCCAGCAGCTGATCTTCCTCTGATATGCTTGGTATTAAATGAATAGTTAAATAAGTAAATGTAAACTAATATGCAAAGCTCCTGGTTAGCTCCAGTTGTATATTTACAAATGTGTTATATCCAGCCATGTTCTCCTGAAGGAGAACGTCTGTTTGTTTCTTACATGAATGAATGCCTGAGAGGTTTGTATTTAACAGTATATTGTTTGCATCTTGCAATAAATATTGATATGTTCTTGATCACTTTGTGTTGTGTCTATTTGCCTTTTCTCTTAAAAAACTGGGTTTTGAGGCACTACTGGCCTTTCAATGTAATTTATAAATGCTTTATAAGGCATAAATAGTCCTCACTTTAGATGAGCTCACACAAAACACTTTACTAAGGACTAGTAACTACCTTAATAAATCATTAATTAATCATGAATTGCAGTATTAATACGCGTTTATAAAGCATATATTAGCATAGTCCCTAACAATTAGTGCATATCTAAATCATTATATATATATAAATGCATGAATAATGTACATCTAAATAAGTTATTAATCATTTACTAACACTTCATAAATTATCTTATTAATCATCTACAACTCCTTAATAATTGGTTTGTAAAATATATAATACTTCATTTACAAATGGGGAATCCATCATTTATAAAGTATGAAAACACAATAATAGAACACATAATAGACGAGCTTATTAATCAAGAATAAAACATTTATAACTGTTGTTATGAACTGCATACTAATGAATTATGAATGTAGGAACAATGCTTTATAAATGATGAATTAAGTGTTTACTCATGCTTAACTAATGCTTCATAGTGTGTAGTTATTATAAAGTGTTACCCACTAAAGTAAGGGGGAGAAACCAACACGACAGGAGGGTTAAAAGAAGATGGTGAAATACTTAGTTATGTTTAATAAAGATGGTGAAATACTTAGTTATGTTTAATAAAGATGGTGAAATACTTAGTTATGTTTAATAGAAGATGGTGAAATACTTAGTTATGTTTAATAAAGATGGTGAAATACTTAGTTATGTTTAATAGAAGATGGTGAAATACTTAGTTATGTTTAATAGAAGATGGTGAAATACTTAGTTATGTTTAATAGAAGATGGTGAAATACTTACTTATGTTTAATAGAAGATAGTGAAATACTTAGTTATGTTTAATAGAAGATGGTGAAATACTTAGTTATGTTTAATAGAAGATGGTGAAATACTTAGTTATGTTTAATAAAGATGGTGAAATACTTAGTTATGTTTAATAAAGATGGTGAAATACTTAGTTATGTTTAATAAAGATGGTGAAATACTTAGTTATGTTTAATAGAAGATGGTGAAATACTTAGTTATGTTTAATAAAGATGGTGAAATACTTAGTTATGTTTAATAAAGATGGTGAAATACTTAGTTATGTTTAGGCAACGAAACTACCTAGTTAGGTTTCGGTAAAGATCCTTATTTGGGTTAAAATAAGAATATTTTTATGTGGGATAGAAGTAGAGTAAAAAGCATAAAATGGAAATATTGAAGTAACATACAAGTGCGACCTAGAATTCACACATTACTTAATATGCATTCAGTCATCATTGTGTTATGTCAAATATCACATCATAGTGCACCTAGTGTAACATAGTGTAACATTTCTTATCATATATCAATACATCTTATCATAAAGAATACTTTGTATGATGCTAATGTACAGTTACTGTATTAGCTTTTCACTCGATGTGTCCATCCTTTACTTGACCTTTGATTCATCGTCTCATATGTCAAACAGACCTGTGTCTCTTCTTTCAGCATCATCCAATCCTCACCTCTTCTGTTTCTTTCCTCTCTCCCGCCTCCTCTTCTCCCCCTTCCTGCTTTCAACCATTTCCTTTATCACTTATTCAATTTCTCTCCAAATGTCTTCTCTTTCTCTAATTTCCCAGCTCTGCTCTCCTTTCGTCTCACATCCTCCTGCTCCTGTTTGTCTTTCTGGTTTCCTTCTCCCTCTCCTGCTCTTACCTTCTCCCTCCTCCTATCGCCGGCATTGCGTGTCAGGCTGCTGCTACTGAACTCTTTGTGTCTTGTCCTGTCCTTGCAGAAAGCCACGGTTCTCCTGTACAGGGTGACTCTACAGCTAACCCAGATGGACTATCTCTGTTTTACCAGTGACTAAAATAGCATAGATGCATGTTAGCATCATTGGAGGAGGCGCCATGTGCCCCCCCCCCCCCCCTTTGAAACATCATGTACTGTATTATTGAACACATCCAGCCCTCCCTCTGTGCAAAACCGGTCCCTGACCTTTACACATGAGCCTCTTACAGCCCCAGTGAGATCTGTGATGCACATCAGAGACACAGAGGGTTGGATGTACTAGATGTAGGACCATATTGATATATGACCACACCACTGAATACCTTTAAGATAAACTGGAAGAAAGACATTGCATTTGATCAAACATGTCTGACAATTGTTCGGATACTGAAACTGTCTGGAAGGTTTGAGATGAAACCATAGTGGACGTAGTCATCGTGACTTCACCCGTTGGTTTGTGGACGGACGTTTTGAAGCCTCGAGTTCGTTGATTCTGCCGTCGCCATCTTAAACACCAGCTTTACTCGGCCTAGATAAAACACGAGTAATAAAACACAAAGCAGGTTCTACCGATGCTCAGGTTTAGGCTAATACTGTCCAAAAGAAAGGAAATGGATTCTCCAAAAACTGCGATAGATCCCACTCAAAATTACAGGGAAGTCATTACATATAAAAGGAGCAGACCTGCTGATTCAAACAATCACACCAGCAACCAAAACACTTGAGTGATAAAGATGCACCTATTTCAATTTACTTGGCCGATTGATATTTCCAATTTTCTCAAAGTCTGACCTGCTGATTCCAATTTTATATTTAAAGATAAATTTGCACGTTGCCCTTCAGATGCGCGGCCGATTGCTCGGCTACCTGTCCTAGACGTGCTGCAGAGAAAACAAGACAATGTGTGGTTGTAACATTCGTATATTAACCATTCAGCTGCAAAAGTGAAGTGTAATCAGTGAGCCGTGGCCGAATGTCAAGTCCGCAGAGCCCTGAAGCTCCGCCCCCGCTGCTACACAGAGGTCTGTGTGCTTGTTTATTTAAAGTTCATTAATATTGAACGTGGCGCATGTCCAAATTGCTCTAAATTGACACAGCACACAAGATTTGCGAAGAACACGGACAGATAATTCCTATTCCTTATAATTAGATACTACAGTCGAGGGCTTTGGTCTCTTTTTGTTTTTAGTGCGTTAGACTCCTCGGTCCTTGTTTCAACACGTGTCGTTATGAACTCAGACACGACGGCGTTTAGTTTCCCTCAGCAGAAATAGTGGTTGTTTCAGCCATAAAACATGATGAATCGGCACGTCTAGCACGAGTGACGTAAATAAACACAGTGGAGTATTGCGATGCAAACATTTTCTTTGTGTTTTTCTTGTGAGAACAGAGAAAGGTACTATAGCCTCCTGCAAGAAATCCTCAGTTGCAAAGAAGCAATGCCACACAACAAAAAATACATTACAGTTTTTTAGTGACAGAAGATCTCATGCTGCACAAAAAATAGATATCATACATACATCAAGATTTGAAGGATGTACCACAAGCTTTACTGAGCTGAAACAGATTGATTTGCATAGATTAGACAGTGAGCTGCATTGATAAATGTGTGGCCCCCGGCCTGTATGAAACCTAGAGGCCTCATCACCCACCCTGATCTGGACTCTAATGCATCGACCCGAGCCAGAGCTTCACGTCAATAAACCCATCCCTCCTCCTCCTCCTATGACCGGGGAGGTGAGAGGGGTCCTGAATAAGAGGAACGAACACATCGTCAGTCTATCACGGCAAAGTCCAACAGTGTCCAGGCCAGTGGGGGTGCAGGGCCAGTACAAAGGCTCTATCTCTTTCACAATATTGTCACATATTAAAACAGAATAAAGAGTTTTCTGTGATTTGACTGCTTTTAGTCCAGACTTCCATTTCTCAAAGAATATTGGATGGATTGACATTTCTTACATACATTAATGATTCACAATGAATCCTGGTAACATTGTTTGTCCCCTGACATGTTAAATAACATTCATTTTAATATTATTCTATTTTATTGTATATATTTATAGTATAGTAATAGTATTTATATGTACTATTGGACGCATTGCAATACAATTCTTTTGTGGAGAAGACATTTGTAATCCTTTCGGTAATATCATGACTTTTAGTTTGGCACCGTCAGCGTCATTCCAGCCTCCGCTGCAAATGTTAGCATGCTGTTAGCATGCTAACACATTTAACTCAGGTGGTGAACATCATAAGCATTATATACCTTTTAAACATGAACGTTAGCATTGCCATTATTAGCGTGTTGGTATTTAAGTACAGCCTCACAGAGCAGCTATAGGCTTCAGGGTGTCGAGGCGCGCACTCCGGCAAACTCACAAAAGGATGATATCGTTTATGATAGACGTGCACAAATAAAGACAAAGAGAAACTGTGTATTCTCAAATCACAAGCTGCCAAACAAATAAGGTCTTGGTGCTCTTGTGCTAATTGAACATGTTCCAATTAGGTAATAAACATATCTGGTGTAAAATTGTGTCCTTTCAATGCAAATGAGTCTCATTGCAAAGACAAATGTTACGTGTTGTGCTTTCTCCCCTCCTGCCCTTCTTTCTCTCTCTCGCACATATTCCCAACAGGTCAATCAGGTGATTGGATTCCACCTGTGAGGGCCGGTCGTGCTGCTCTGAGGATGGCACCAGCTGCAGGCTGGCCAATCGGCAGAGGGAGAGCCGCAGATAACACTGGGGGCACTTCACTTCATATGGTTGTTCCTGTGGATGCTGAGAGCTGAACGTGTTAGAGTTTGTGGTGAGAGGTTGTGGACAGTAGGTGAGTCTGGGGTACCCTGTACAGTAGGTGAGTCTGGGGTACCCTGTACAGTAGGTGAGTCTGGGGTACCCTGTACAGTAGGTGAGTCTGGGGTACCCTGTACAGTAGGTGAGTCTGGGGTACCCTGTACAGTAGGTGAGTCTGGGGTACCCTGTACAGTAGGTGAGTCTGGGGTACCCTGTACAGTAGGTGAGTCTGGGGTACCCTGTACAGTAGGTGAGTCTGGGGTACCCTGTACAGTAGGTGAGTCTGGGGTACCCTGTACATTGGTACCCACGTAGTAGAGTCTCTGTGTCTCGACACACTAGGCTTATTGGTCGGTGCCCCGTCTGTATTTGGGTTTTGGTCGAGCACATGTAGAGAAGTTAGAGAAGCCATTTTGTTTGTTGATTTCAGAGGTTAGTTAGTTCGGCCCAGTTTTGTTATATTGGTTTCAATTGTTTGGCACCACCACACCTGTCCCATCCTCTCCCAATCTTGTGTTGAGACTCACTCACCTTTAACTGTACGTGAGCATAATAAATATTGTTTATGGTACATGGGCTGTTCGTTTCTCATTTGGGTTGTTTTTATGTTCGTCCCTAATCCTCCCCTGGACCAACCGAACAGGGACGTAACATAATTGGGGGCTCGTCCGGGATCTTTCCTTGGAAAATGATTAAAAATGAATTGGAAGTGATGTCATGGTAGTGGGGAGTATAAAATAACCATGAGTTTCGATTTACGGGACTTTATATTAAGTCCAAGTTTAATTCTTAAATTTTATTTAAGAAAAATGATAAAATAGCTATAACTTTGTGATTCTGTTTAGGCCTTGCAGGCCCTGACGGCCCACCACTGGATGATGGAGGTTAGGATGGCAGACATTTTTGGGGTCTGCAAATACAATAATTAGTATTCAGTCAGTCAGACAGACAGAATGAAATAAATATCCCCCTAGAAGCTTTTAGTTTGAGGGCACAGATTGGATTTTTGATGACTCAACGCATATTCTTATCCGGGTGGTTACTGGACCACTCGGCATGAGTTTAGACATTTGCCCCAAATCCAACTGTAAAATAGAGAAACTGGGCTTTGTAAACGGAGGTGAAACAACGTGCGCGGCCTTCTATCTGGCAGTCCTTGAGGCAGCTCAAGGGATCCTTGAGGGTCGTAAGGCCTTCGCTGCCAGAAAGGTAGACGATAAATGTCATTTACATTTAAGTCTCTGCAATGATCCCAATTAGTGTATGTTTTAAATAAAGACTTGTGTCTCCCCACACAAAACTCTACAGTTCAATAATACAAAAATCAAACCTGGTGTCTGCAGCCTCACTTGTGTATAAATATCTTTGGGTATGATCAAAAAAATAAGTTACAGAACCACACTGTAGTTTATCAACTGCTGCATAAACTGCATCATTCAAAACAAGAACCACACCCGTGAGATAAGACATGAGGAACACACACACTGGGCATAAGGATGGGGGCTTAGCCAACTTCTGCGAGTCGTCCCGACTCAACTCGAGCTCCAGACCGGGTCTTAATATTCCGTCGGAGCGGCGGAGCCGTTCTTCTGCACGACCAATCCCATCGTCAAGTCAAATTTGCATTACCAAATGGGAAAGCGGCGACGGCCTATTTGTTAATCTGATCTTTGTTTACCCAACACTCTTGTAATCCACTTTTAATTAAATAGCCGCCCAAATATGTGCGAGCAGCAGTTTGACTTTGTCTGTGCCCACATAACCAGACTGAAGCAGACAGAGAGGGAGAGAAAGAGAGAAAGAGAGAAAGAGAGAAAGAGAGAAAGAGAGAAAGAGAGAATGAGAGAAAGAGAGAATGAGAGAATGAGAGAAAGAGAGAATGAGAGAAAGAGAGAAAGAGAGAAAGAGAGAAAGAGAGAAAGAGAGAAAGAGAGAAAGAGAGTAAGAGAGAAAGAGAAAGAGAGAAAGAGAGAAAGAGAGAAGAGAGAAAGAGAGAAAGAGAGAATGAGAGAAGAGAGAAAGAGAGAAGAGAAAGAGAGAAAGAGAGAAAGAGAGAAAGAGAGAAAGAGAGAAAGAGAGAAAGAGAAAGAGAGAAGAGAGAAGAGAGAAAGAGAGAAAGAGAGAAAGAGAGAATGAGAGAAAGAAGAGAAAAGAGAGAGAAGAGAGAAAGAGAGAAAGAAGAGAAAGAGAAGAGAGAAAGAGAGAAAGAGAGAAAGAGAGAAAGAGAGAAAGAGAGACATTGGCTTTCTGTTTCTACACTACTGCTGAGCTGGCTCGCCAGATGCAGTTGTAGCACACAGCATACATCTCCTTATAATGCAAAGAAACTTAATTACACTGTGAATTATTTTCTAAAGCACTTCCAATGATACACACACACAGACACACACACAGACACACACTGTTCATATATACACTCAGGGTTTATGCGGGTCACTTCTGGAGATGCAGCTTACCCATTGTCTGGTCAAATATCTAATTCTAACCTCACAATAGGTTTGTATATCCTATTTGTCATAAACCACAGGCTGTGTAGTTTGAATAAATCAAATAACACGCAAGCAAACACACTTTCAAAAACCCCTCGCCGGCCCTATCGCCCACCCATCCACAAAACCCACACCTCTCCCACACACTCGTACACACTACACAATATGGCTGCATAATGTCCTTTATCTCTTTACAGTTAATGCCATGCTAGGCCTGATAATGCAAGCAGATACCTAGTAGGCAATTACATCTTCCCGATTCCGTCTGCAATAAAAATGCACTGGTAATAGAAAAAAAAAGGGGTAAATAACACAGCGGCCTGGCCGGCACTATACATCCCCAATAAGTCAGCCCGCACTGACACAAGTCGCATTGTCATTCATATGTGCCTCCTCTCCTGCTTCTACGTGTGAAGGCACTGGGACATTGTGTCTCTACCTGGGTATTAGAGGTGAAATCACATTATTCTCATCCCTTACACATATCTAAATAACTTACTTCTTGCATAGGCCTTTGCTTTTCTCTGCGGAGTTTCGTATTCACGCGTCTGCATGTGTGAGTTTGAAGGAGACAGAATTTGTGCGACGCAGTGAGTGTGAATATGTGCGCATGTGTTTTGTGCTGTAATTCAAAGCTTTAAGAATCGGTAGCATCGGACAAAAGACGCATCGCTCCTCCGAGGTGTTGTGACTGATGAATCCATTAACTGGACTTTGTGTATCTGTATAGTTTTAGTTTAATCCAGAGGTTGGGCAAGAACAACTCCTGATGTCTTATTATGTGAACGGATGTCGGGTTAAAGCCAAAAGGTCAGGACGAGGTTAGTTGTCAGTTGCCTCTTTTTTATAAATTGAGACTTAAGTTGTGAACGTGAAGGATTCATCACCACCTCGAGTGAGTAGGAATAAACTGGAAGACCAGAAGGATTTGGGGTTTTGCATGTTTTTCCCTTTTCAATACACTAAACAATAATACTTTAGACCATTTTCCATCTCATTTCACTCTTCTGAATTCCGTCTTCTGTTATCTTGAATCTGTGAGGAAAGCTTTGTTTTACTCGCAGCCTTCACGGTGAATGAAGAATCTAAAAATGGAGAAAAATCGTTGTGAATTGAGGTAAAACTGAATAAAACATCCGTTTACAAACTGTCACGCGACTCAAAAGGAATCCAGGTGTCATTATCTTTCTATTATTTATCTAGTTCCCCAAGACATGCATCTTTGCTAAAACCTTACAATGTATTCACTTCTCATGCACGATTTGTAGTAAACACGTTAAAACGTGCAAAAACGCTGGTAAGGCTTATTTTCTATTTGCATTATCTGTGAAGCTTTGGGTTGGTATCTCAGTCTTTTTGACAGACATTGTATGGTGGGTATAGTTTGACCTTTTGCACACACATTTCTACATCCTCCTGTGAGTGCTCTGCTTGGAAACACCTTCAATTTTCACTGCAAACAGAAAGTGTTTGGAAGAAGTATTTAGCTCTGTTGGACCATGAATATTCATTGATGGTTCACTTTTCTCATAAAGCTGCAGTCATGAAGGAGGAGCGGGGTCTAATACACCCACCGTTCCAGGGAGAGAGTATTAAGGAGAGATTTAATAGAGGCGTGAGTATGGACGGACTCATTATCTTTCTATTAGCCCTGCTGCTGCGCGCTCTCCGCCAGTAGGGTTATACCGACTTCTATTAGGTTAGCGGTCAGATACACACAGTCACACACGCATACATTTACAAAAAAGACCTGCTAATATAGGCTAATTTAGTAGACAGTACTGCCCAACAGTAATGGTTCAAGAAAATGAGTGTCCTCCTTGGGACTTGATTTATGAGGCTGGTAAACGTGGTATTTATGTATTTATGTGTGTTTTGTGTGGAGATATAACTGGAAAAAAGATATCTCTGATATGAGAACACACGCTTCCTCACAATGCTCTTTTCTTCATTTACATATTCCATGACCAATATTCATGTATCATTTTTACCTAAAATATGAAGGATGGTTTATTCTTGATTTTTTTCACGTAAGGTAGATGTGGTGGAACGATCGCAGCATCATAAACAGCTAAACAACTTCAATTCAGGCCCGTTATAAAATCATAATTTGATGCAAAAAAGGAGGGCTAAACTCAGACCAAATCGTACTCCAGGAGTTCTCAGGTCAAAGGTTATACAGCTGGATGCATTTTGTCTTCCTCCCCATGCAGGAAAAAGGCAAAGTTACATCTGCTTTGCCCAGTTTGTTCATTGGTATGTTATGTTGAACACATCTCACACTAACTAGCTGTTTTAGCCCTATCTAAGAAAAGACTGGTTGGATGGCGTTGTAAGTGCATTTCCCAACCCAATAGGCCTGTAGAAAGGGACTCCGTCATCCTCACTCAGCCTTGCAGTTTTGAATGCTTCGTTCGGTGGGATGAATGTCGAGGACATATGTACAGCGTCGCTGTGGCAGCGGGGTGTGCTGCCTTCTATACTGTGGGGTCTGCACGTTTTGGGGCAGGTACTTCCTGATTAGCTGGCTACTCTTATGCAGCTTTTCAATGGGCGAATGCATGCTCGTGATTGGATGAGAGGATAACCCATCGAGTCCAGTAGAGGGCTCCCCCTGCGCTTACAGAGCTAGGATTACAATACCGTAACCGTCATCACCTGGTAGTAAAGTTACGTTGGTGGATGGAGCTTTCTCCCAGGAGACTGCTGTTTGTGTCCTGTATGAAAAGCAACACGTGACGTCGCTTCACATGACATCAACGTCTCCTCTTGAGACCTTGTTTCACATCATGTGATGTGTCATACATACACTATATAGGGCAACTGTGGCTCAGAAGTTAGAGCAGGTCCTTCAATCACAAGATCCTCTAGTCCATGTTGATATGTCCTTAGGCAAGACTCTTAACCCCAAAGTGCTCCCGAAGGCTGTGCCATCGGGGTATGAATGCTTTGAGAGATCCTGATGGGTAGGTGGTATCAGTTGTATGAATGAGTGAATGAGAAATATTTTCTTCTGTTACTATTTAGAATTAAATTGGAATGTATTTGAGTCCTTAACTTAACATTAAAATTGCTTTTAGTTTGTTCCTGACTTGTGAGATCGTGCCTACATGTGAATCAATGTGTACCTTTGTTAATGCACAGCGCTCCTTACTGCACAGTGCTATCAAGTCTTCAGTGGCAAGAGGAGCCCCAACACAGATACATTACCAAGCACTTACGTCTTCAAGCTTACACAGTAAATCCCATCTTATAGATCCCAACTGCAGTTCCATTGCTGCCCTAATTGAATCATAAATACATGTATATGTATATTACCCATTAATAAATAAAGACACCATTTTTTATTAATGAAGTGGAAAATGTGGTATGGTGAGGCATCAATCATTTAGCATAAAACCGTGTGTATTAGTGGGGCGGGTGATATGGTGCAGGGGAATAAAATTAGACCAGTTAAATAGGGAGCTCTGTGTGCATTAGTGAGAGTTTTTACACAAGCAATTATGGAAGCCTTCAATGTTAATTTATGTGTGATCAGTGAACAAGAAGAGGGAGGGAGGGGATCATGTAAGCCGGTGAAATAAATAGATGGAAATGTGAGGGGATGAGGAAGAGGGAAAAAAAGGGACAGTGGATTGAGAGATAAAAAAAGGGAAGTGAGGAAATGGAGAGAGGAGTGGTGCAGGACGGAAGGGATACATTAGTGGGCAGAAAGACATGAGGAAAGATTGTGTGAACAACAGGCATATTAATGAGGCAATATGAATCACACTGACTACAGCAACAATTAGGAATCGGTCGTCTTGCAGGAGGGATGAAGGAAGACGGCAAAGCGAGACGGGGAGCTTGTCAGAGGCAGGACTGTGTGTTGAACTGGCGGGTTAGTCAAATTGTAAATCTTGCATCCACTGTATCTCTTCATCCACGGCTCTACCTGAGCTTATCGTAAATGAAAGGAAATGATATATGTCCTGTAAAAAGTTTACACTTATACTTCATGAAAAGTTTTATTTAACTAAGAACATCAGAGGTCTGATCACCCAAACCATCCCTGTAGAGGAGAGCGGATACATTTCATTTGATAACTAAGGAAGAGAAATATACTGTTGTCCATGGATCCAACAAGATCGCACCACGAAATCAAACTAGACAAGTCTGGTTAGCATCCAGCAGGCGGCAACCTCCGGTTCTGCCGAGTGAAGCCAATGCGGAAGTGTCTTAAAACTTAATTTATCTCTACTGACCCGCACTGGGCCACTCATCTGGTTGCAAACAGAAGTCTGATTGTACAGAAGTCTATGAGAAAATGACTCTACTTCTCACTTGATTGGTTTCACCCAGTGTGTGGACTGCCGTTTTGAAGCCTCAAGCTTGTTGATTTCGCAGTCACCATCTTGGATTATGGCCGTGGCCATGTTGTTTTTTGGCAACCAATGAACAGAAGTTTCCATATTTGGAATGTGGAGGAGTGACGTAGAGACGCCGTAAACGTCTCTGGTAGCGTCAGCGACCTGTCAATCACTGTGTAGCCCCGCCCCTAAAGCATCCCCTGCTTTATGGTCTGTTTGACTCTAAATGGACCATAATGTACTAAATGAACATCATGCTGTATTGAAGAAGACTTGAAACTAGAGATTGAGACCATAAACTCATGTTTACAATGTTTACTGAGGTAATAAATCAAGAGAGAAGTAGAGTCATTCTTTTTGCAACCAGTGGAGTCGTTCCCTGCTGGTCAGTAGAGAGAAGGCAAGTTTTAAGACACCTAGAACCTTAATAACCGGAGGTAGCCGCCTGATCTACATATGTCTTGCTCATGACAACGTGAGATGTAAACATTGATGGCGTCCTCCTCGGCTGAGCTGTAACGTTGGCTAGCTCGGTGGTGCTTGGTGTAGCTAGCAGTATTGAGTATAGATGCGTCTTTCCTTCTTTGCAGTGATACAGTTGGCGGGTGTAGTTGGGTAAAAAATTAATTTGTTCCTACATGAAACTGCTCACAAGGAGGTCTGTGGATTATCTTGAGTAACTGAGTGAAGATTTGATTGCTGTTTTCCAAACGCATTCTTTGGCGCTTTGAGCCGAGTGCCATCTAGTAGCATTGTATTGGAGAGAAGGCCGACATCTCAAAGGGACTAACTCCAACACTCTGCAACTCGCAGTAAAACAATCCAGATTGATAGAGGAAAATTATGCAGTTTTGATTTGGGGTTGAAATGTCCCTTTAAGGCTTGAAATCCCAAAAGATAAGAGAAAGACAGATTTACTTGTAAATTTTCTTTTCATCTTTGCTGGAACAACTCAAATTGTCCTTAAGCAGAGTTGGGGGGCCACGTTTGTGTCACGATTAGGCTTTGCCTTCTGTGTTCTGTGTGTGTCTTTGTGTCTGTGTGTAGCTCCACCCCCTCCTCACTCTACCTGTCGGCCACTCCCTCATCATCAGCCTAACTCCCCTCACCTGTTCAAGCCGCTATATAAACTTCCCTGCTTTCCCTGTTCCGGTGCCAGATCATTGCCATGTTTGGCTCGTCCTGTTCCCGGGTTCCCAGTCTGCCTGCCCTGCCTCGTCCTGTTCCCGGGTTCCCAGTCTGCCTGCCCTGCCTCGTCCTGTTCCCGGGTTCCCAGTCTGCCTGCCCTGCCTCGTCCTGCTGGATTTCTACCCTCGTCTCTCATCTCGTCCTTGGTTTCCCTGCTGTTTTCCATGTTAGATTCCTGTTGTTTTCCTGGTTCATTAAAGACCTGTTTCACTCTACTTCTGGTCATGTCTGCATTTGAGTCTTCCACCACACCCCGTGACAGTTTGAGTCCCGCTCTTCTCGGGCAACTTGAACGCTAGCAGATCACATTAACAGACAGAAGTGAAGCTGCAATAAGAAAACTAACACTTATTAATAAGGCTCAGCTTGTCAGATGGTCGAACAGCGCCTGAATGAATTCTCTTTTTAACCGGTTGGTATCCTGTAATTCTAACATCATGGAAGCAGCTCTGTCACTTCTCAGCACTTCCAGATGGTGTTCATGTGAAAAAAAAAGCAACGTTACCACTGTGTTCTTGAGCAGGTGTCGTCTGCCTCATGTTAACTATTCGTCTTTTATTCCATTGCTGCTACTATACAGCCCTGCTTTGTCGCCTATTCTGGTTCTTCCCAACATATTTATTAGCTCAATGTTCAAATTTGGTTTTTTACTGAGTCGTGATTGAAGGCTAATGCGGGTTGACATGTCATTGCAAAACGGACATGAAGCATTTTAGAATCAAGAAGCATTGCTTTGAGGAGAAGCGGAAGAAAACGAGAATGAATGAATCTCCAGTATGAGAAGATAAAGACTTCTTTAGACCCACTGATCTTCTTTGTACTATGAACAGGAAATGTCATTCTGCTGTGTAAGTGTGTATTTATGTGTGTGTGACCTGCAGATGTTCCTACGCTATATGCTGGTCAAGGCCTTTGGGGTCAGCTGCAGTTTTGGCCATTCTTTTTCTGTCCTCACACACAAATGCATGCAGGGCAAGATAAAGGAGAAAGTGTGTGTATTTGTGTAGCTTTTCAACAGGATGTGTGTAGTAATCTAATTAGGCAGTAACATGGCTTGCCGTGACCTTACTAACCATAGCGAGACCCTGCCTGGTCCCAGATCACACACAGAGTCTCCTGTCTGGACGAAACGCACACACACACACACACACAGGCAGGCAGAAAGAGATACAATATATACACACACGCCCATATAAAGATGGACAGACATAGTGAGTGATGCAGAGAGAACAGTGTCAATTACTAGAATTGTAGACACTATTATATACTATGTAGAGATCTGCATAGTATTTGTAGCTATTTATATTACTACATTATGTCAACATTGTTCTCATGCTAAAGCAATTTCAGCTGAATATACTGTATATATATATATATATATATATATATATATATTAGTGCTGGGCAAGTTAATGCATTCATTAACAGCGACAATCATTTTATCACGCATTAACGCATTTTTTATTATTATTTTGAAAGTGCGTTGCTCACTGGCAGCGGTGGAGGAAGTCTTCAGACTACGTTGATGCAGCGTGTGGGAGAAGTAGAGATAAACTAAAGCAAGACAAGCTAACAGATGCTACAGAGAAGTAGAGATAAACTAAAGCAAGACAAGCTAACAGATGCTACAGAGAAGTAGAGATAAACTAAAGCAAGACAAGCTAACAGATGCTACAGAGAAGTAGAGATAAACTAAAGCAAGACAAGCTAACAGATGCTACAGAGAAGTAGAGATAAACTAAAGCAAGACAAGCTAACAGATGCTACAGAGAAGTAGAGATAAACTAAAGCAAGACAAGCTAACAGATGCTACAGAGAAGTAGAGATAAACTAAAGCAAGACAAGCTAACAGATGCTACAGAGAAGTAGAGATAAACTGCAGCAGGTTAGTATTGTGGAAGATGTCGGTCTGAGGAACGTTCTCAAGGTGCGTTCGCGTCTCGTTTGGTGTGAACGCACCTTTAGGATCAACGAATGACGTCACGTATGAGCCTCAAGACGCACCGTCACAAGAAGAAGACACGAGTTGTATTAAAGGAGAGGACTACAACAGCGACGGCGTTACAACGAGCAGCAGCTGTTGCTCTCACTAGAGACTACTGGACATCGCTGGGTAACCATCATCACCTCTGAGTTACAGCATTATATTGATGCCCCATCTTACCCTACCTTGCTCCCCTCTCCCCTAACAAGGTCCTCAACCTTGTTACATCTAACCGCCCCACCACGTGCTCCCTTGACCCGATCCCCTCCCCTCTTCTTCAGTCTATTGCGACTGAACTCCTTCCTTTCCTCACCCACCTCATCAACACATCTCTTGTTTCAGGATGCTTTCACACGGCTTTCAAGACTGCCAGAGTCACCCCCCTTCTGAAGAAACCATCACTTGACCCCTCTGATGTCAAGAACTTCAGACCGGTTTCTCTTCTACCCTTTCTATCCAAAACACTTGAACGTGCTGTCTTTAACCAACTGTCTTCCTATCTCCACCAGAACAGTCTCTTGGACCCCCACAAGTCCGGGTTCAAGGTGGGTCACTCGACTGAGACAGCCCTCCTTGCGGTGACAGAGTCGCTTCACACCGCGAGAGTGAACTCTCTCTCCTCTGTCCTGATTCTCCTGGACCTGTCTGCGGTGTTTGACACCAGATCCTCCTCTCCACCCTCGAGGGGATGGGCGTCTCAGGCTCTGCACTCTCCCTGTTTGCATCCTACCTGACAGGTCGATCCTACCAGGTGACATGGAGGGGGGCCGTGTCGAAACCACGCATGCTGACTACGGGGGTTCCACAAGGTTCAGTTCTGGGCCCCCTTCTCTTCTCGCTCTACACAACATCTCTGGGTTCTGTTATTCGCTTGCATAACTTCTCTTACCATGGTTATGCCGATGACACCCAGCTGGTCTTGTCATTTCCTCCGGTGACACTCAAGTGTAGACACGCATCGCTGCGTGCTTGGCTGACATCTCGAAGTGGATGACGACACACCACCTGAAGCTGAACCTGGACAAAACCGAGCTACTGTTCCTCCCGGGGAAGGGTTGCCCGCACCGAGACCTGTCCATCACCATTGATGAAACTGTGGTGACGCCAACTCGGACTGCGAGGAACCTGGGTGTGACCCTGGATGACCAACTGTCATTCTCAGCAAACATTGCATCGGTTACACGCTCCTGCAGATTCCTGCTCTACAGCATCAGGAGGATTCACCCCTTCCTCACTGAGGAGACGGCGCAGGTGCTCATCCAGGCTCTTGTCATCTCCCTCCTGGACTACTGCAACTCACTACTTGCCGGAGCCCCGGCGTCGGCCATCAGACCTCTGGAGCTTGTCCAGAAAGCTGCAGCTCGTCTAGTGTTCTTCTAAAGTTCTCCCACACAACTTCCCTTCTCCGTTCTCTCCACTGGCTCCCTGTAAGAGCTCATCCAGTTTAAGACTCTGGTGCCTACAGGGCAGTGAAAGGAACAGCTCCTTCCTATCTCCAGGCCATGGTCAAGCCCTACACCCCCGCCCGACCACTTCGCTCTGCTGCCCCGTCGCTCAGAGGTCCCTGTGCCCGATCGACCCGGTCACGTCTGTTCTCTGTCCTGGCCCCACAGTGGTGGAATGAACTCCCCACTGACGTCAGGACAGCAGAGTCGCTGCCCATCTTTCATCAGGCTGAAGACTCACCTCTTCAAGAAGTACTACCCTGAGCCTTCTACTTAGCACTTATTGTATTCGTGTTTGTTTCTGCACTGTACTTATGCTCTGGTTTATGCTCTTAGATGCTTGTGTAAACAGGGAGATGCACTTCTGACTTCTGGTGATTAGTAGTTCTCTTGAATACCGATGTTGAATACACTTATTGTAAGTCGCTTTGGATAAAAGCGTCTGCTAGTGGGAGCTGCATTCACATGCTCCGACTGTAATGAAAATAGAAGACAGACATTTTGCTGAAACGTGCGCGGAACATTTTATTCATTTTGCACAGCAGTGGAACGTTTCAAATAAAGTCAGCACACTGAGCACAGATTTGCAATTTTACAACACAGGGTTTATCAATAAAATGTGAGTTAGCTCATTTGTGCAGCATTTTTTTCTCAATAATTAACCAGCTATCAAACTGTTAATGAGATTAAATCTCTTGATGTTTCCTATTATTGTCAGGAGGTGGCGATGACCGCTAAATCAGATATGCCTTTATAAATCTGGACTTTTATACCATTACATGCAAAATCAGAATGGTGTCATGATGACATAATCAACATTTAACTTTATTTTGTTCCCTGAGTTCATGTTAATTCATCACCATTCCTACAACAAACCAGTTCTTCACCCTCCTTGAGGAACGTTTTTCTTGAAACATACTGATTAAAAAGTTTGAATCAGAGTGTGGAGTGGGTTCATTGCTGCCCCTTGTGGATGGCGTGGGGAAAATACACCCACGACAACTGGGGTTCTCAAGCCCCCAGGAAGAGCGCCGGGCTTTGAAGCAAATTAGCCAAACGGTAGAATAACAATGTTTGGGTCCGTCACGAGGCGCCATGGAAAAGACTTCTGTCACTGAGCGGATATATTTTAGTTTTAGGTAAATCAATGTCATGTCTCGTCCTGTCTCCTAAGTTATGTAGAAGATTGCCGGACGTTTCAGGTATTTTCCTCTGAATTCTGTACTCGGAAGTCAAACCATTTTAGGTCGTGACTTCCCCTACTCTACATCTGATTGGCTAGTACTGTTGGGTAGGTTTAGGCATGAGAAGTGAGATTGGTTAGGGTTAGGACAACAATATCAGTGTGAGCCAATCAGAGGCAGAGAGTGGCCGGTCATGCCTTTGCCACAGTAGGAAAGAAAATATGGCTACCACATGCATAAATATTAGCCATGTGCTTCTGTTACTTGTATCTTTAGGGCAATGGGACTTCAGAACAATAAGCGTCATGGTGGTCTCTATTAGTTAGATTTTATACCCTATTTACCTGTAGTGTCTACTCTTAAACTGTCCGTGTGTGTAGGTGTGTGTGTGTGTGTGTGTGTGTGTGTGTGTGTGTGTGTGTGTGTGTGTGTGTGTGAGTTCCGTCTCCAGGGCAGAGGAAGTAAGGGACACAGCTGTCTAAAATCACCATCGGGACAGAGAATAACCTGGGGTGGGCCTGGCCTTCACACACACACACACACACAGTGCACAAGCACTCACGCACACACCTACAAACACACATACACCGAGCTCACGGAGGAAGTGTGTTGTACAGTCGAGCCTTGGGGTCAGAACTCACTGGCCTCAAATTACTTTTTTCAACACGACAGATCAGACTAGAGCGGAATTATTGTTTCACTTTGGATTTGTCCCGGGTGTTTATGTGCCCCGTGGCTCTACACTACACCACTTTATGTTTCTCTTTCCATCACAAACACAAACACACACCCACACAAACATACAGTGAATATGTTCCCTCTGTTACTTGTCACATGCTCTGATTCCCTACATTTCCTCTACGGTGTGAAGCCACCAATTAGTTTATTAAGATAATCAATAAAATATGAAAAAAAGTAAGTTTTCCTCGACCAGGTTCCTGTGCCCGTCCCGACAGTGGGTACTAGTGTCATTATGGTGACTGAAGTCTCTTTCTGCTCTTTTGTATGTGACCAGACACTGTTAGCTCGATAAGGGTGGGGAGCATACAATGGATCCAAGGGGGGGGGGTTGTATTTATAGTTGCTTACCTTTACATATTGTTGACATTAAAACGGTTGCTTTTCAAATTTTGAGATTTCTGACTTGAAACTTTGGACAAGTATTATTACTATAGATAACGCCCAAAGAAGCCTGAAGACGAGACTTGCTACGGTGTAATTATTGTATTATCTATACATATCACAGCCTTTGTCTTCTTCTTCTGGCAATGTTTGCCCTGTAAAATCATATTCTGTTAATCAAAAGAGCAGATTTGTTTTCTTTAGTGCGTAACATCCGGCATTAGTAGAACCAGTCCCCCCCCCCCCCCCCCCGGCATTCTAACTACATGATAGATGATTCGCTCTCATTGGCGATATAATGGCTGCTGGTTTGGCAGGATGTGAACATTGTGTTGATGAATTACAGTAAACCTGTTGTCACCCCGCCCCCCCGTGCCGTCTCCCTGTTGTTTTCACACAGACAAGAAAAACGCTGCAATCGTAGGAAAACCCCGATTTTAGAGAAGCAAACTTGACATACTGTAACAATGCTTCATGTTGAAGCAGTCAACATAAGCAACGACATTGAGCTAATGCATGGAAACTGCAAGGTGAGGAAGAGGGAGTGGGGCCACATATGGATGACCCATCAGCAGCTTATGGTAGTTCATAATAAAAATGAATACTAATCATTTCTTTACTTGTTCAAGTGTAGTTGTGAATCAATGTACATGCTGGCAACAGTGTTTTAAAAGGATATGCTACGTATAAAATCATAATTATAATATATATTATAATATATATGCGTGTGTGTGTGCATGCATACAACCATAACTGCTGTTTATAGAGAGAATATGTACAGTTTGTATATGAAAGTGTGGCCAAGTGTGTAATGTCTGTTTTGGAGGCATCATGGACCAACGCAGTTAGAAACTGTGCCGGGTGTTGGTGCAACTTGATCTACTTGAAATTATTGAACTGAACTATTATTATAGTTTTATGCATGTCGGCTTATTCTTAAGAAATATATATTTCATAGCATCGAGGCGATTCAAAGGGTTACCATTTATCTCTCTCAAGGTCACTGCATACATTTAATTCAAATTCTTTATGTATCATTATGTATTCCAAATACCTATATATATATATATATATATATATATATATATATATCTATATATAGTGCCCTGTGTTGCGAACAGAGGATTATAATAATAATAATAATTATTATTATTGAAGCGTTTACGGTTCTGCTTCGTCGACTGGATGCTTTTGAGACAGTCTGTACGTTGAGTCAATTGTAAAACCGAACTAGCCAACCACCTTGCGATGAAGCCTAGTAGAGAATGTGCATCGACTATGGCTATTCATGAGCAAAAATCAATATGATGGCTCGTTATGATGCCCCTATTTTAATCAAATTTGCAAATAAATGCCAGAAAGTCTTCCAAACAGGCATTATGCCTGAGCTGCAGTTAGAAGTTAATTGCACAGCATGAAGGCACTTTGTATGTATTATTGTTATGAATGTTATTATCCATGCCTCAGTTTTAAATTGTATCCCTACCATTTGTAAAGTAATATCTGATCTGATTTTGCGATTTATCGGCAGAGCACTCCATTACTAAAATAATCAACAGCTCCTAAATTACATGTAAAGATTTTGGTAACTAAATATATATAAAATAAAATGGTATGTAAGTACAGGATTATATCAATATGTGTATAGTGTATAATTACCTATACACTGTAAATGTACTTACATTTTTCTCTTTCTTTTCCTGTAATTTTTTATCTAATATGTAGGTTTGTTTAATCTAAATAAGAACAAAATAAAATATATATATATGTGTATATATATATATATATACATAGATATACATATATATATATACATACGTATATATATATATATGTATATATACGTGTATATATGTGTATATATATATATACGTGTATATATGTGTATATATATATATATACATAGATATACATATATATATATATACATACGTATATATATATATATATATGTGTGTATATATATATATATATATATATACACATACATATGTATATATATACACGTATATATGTATATATATACACGTATATATGTATATATATATATATATATACACATACATATGTATATATATACACGTATATATGTATATATATGTATATATATACATATATATATATATATATATATATATATATACACGTACATATGTATATATATATATATATACATATGTATATATTATTAACACAGAAAGCAAATCCAAACACCAGTGTCTTCCAGTGGGAACAATAATACAATTTCCAGTTACCATCTACAGTTCAAAATATAATGGAAGGTGAAGAGAATATGAATTAATATAATAATAATTTTTTTCATCGTTCTCTCATTTCCAATCTCAAACACTGTACTTCATTAAGTATTAAATGAAATAAATGAGGGAAGAATAAGTACATGAAGAACACTCTCCAGTTCTCCATCTTCAATGTCGAAGAGTGTTTTAATAGAGAGTTCACAAACTGAAGAAATCCAACTCTTATAATAATATACTGGTTATTAATCGCTGTGTTACTTCACTATTTTCTTTTCTAGTATTCGGAGTTTCTTACTTGGGTAGTTTTTATTACAGTGTCCTCAAGGCTTATGGCTCCAAATATATTTTTACAGCCATCTGTGCCAGTTGGCTATTCTTAATCGCTGCACTGTGTGTTTGTCTATGTGTGATTCTTTTTTTTACCAACCCTACATACTGCAATGGATAAAGAGAGTCATCAGCAACACTTGGCTCAGGCGCTGTTTCTCTGTGGTATCCGCTGAGATGCCAACATAAATGGCAACGGAGGAGTCTAAATGTCACTCACGCACATGCAGACACACAACGCCGAGTTTTGAGGTCTAAGTCTTAATGCAGTAGCATGGGCTCCTTGGCACAGACGGCCAGCCAGACTGGTATGTGGTCTGGGGTAAGTAGGGAGGCGTTGACTGGGCTGCCACACTACCAGACGTGACATACTGCACTTAATTCTCTCTTTTTTTCTCACTGTTGTTCTGTCTGAGCTGTGTAACCGTCTCTGTCCTCAGACTGTTTTATAATAATAAGTGCCTTACATGATGAGTGGATATGTTGGCAATAAGATTACACCAGGAAAAACAAAATGATCAAGAGAAGAGCCTCTTCAGATACTGCAACTTCACATAAAACAGCAATTCAGTCTCTTCCTTGCTTGTAGAATATCCCCAGAAACCTACTTATTTTCAATTCTTATCCTACAAAATCATCTGTCTGTAATTTTTAGATTGTGTCTGAGTTCTAAAAAAAAGGTTATTCCTCTACGTTTCCCTCAACACTTTTCTTCCTCATGGTTTGTTTGGAATACTTTGGTAAGAGGTAGGGTACGAGTTTGGTCACATGTATCTCATCATGTAACAATTAAATGCTCCAGCTCCTCAAAAACCAACTGAATTTCCACATGTCTTGTCTGATATATGGCTGCTGAGGGGAGTGACGAGGGCCACGTAGAGGACAGCATTTTGCATTGCTTCGATCTACTACATTTACCATCAACTTTGATTGGACATCTACATAAAGGCTGCCAAATGTTCCCTTAAGGTCTGGTTCATGTTTGGTAAGTCATATTATTTCGTAAAAGGCAAACTCAAATATAGCCTTGGTATCAGGACGGGTCAGTTCTTAAATTTGTGAGTACCAGGCAGGTTATGTTGGGTTGGGTCCAGGCGGTTCTGCCGAGTGAAGCTGATGTGGAAGTATCTTAAAACTGCATTCTCTCTAGTGTCCACCAGGGGGCGACTCCTCTGGTTCTATAGAAGTCTATAGAAAATGACTCTACTTCTCTCTTGATTTATTACCTCAGTAAACATTGTAAACATGAGTTTATGGTCTCAATCTCTAGTTTCAAGTCTTCTTCAATACAGCATGATGTTCATTTAGTACATTATGGTCCATTTAGAGTCAAACAGACCATAAAGCAGGGGATGCTTTAGGGCGGGGCTAACTGTGATTGACAGGTCTCTGCTGCTACCAGTGACATATACGGCGTCTCTACATCACTCCTCCTCATTCCAATTATGGTAACTTCAAAACAGCAGTCCACAAACCAATGGGTGATGTCATGATGACTCTGTCCACTTCTTATATAAAGTCATTGGTTGGGTCTGGAAGGCATAGGTATGGGCGAGGTTTGATTCTTGGTATAAGGCCTGTGGGAAGACTCTAGCTTGAGCCATTCTAAGGAATAAAAGTCAGGATATACTCGGTTTTGACTATTATTTTAATCTGGTTCTTCCATGACCCCAAACTAAATACTATGCTCTACTAAATCAAACCTCTTTAGATATCAAACACCCTGATGTCTGGATTCTATTTCCACAGAAATCATGAACACTACCACATGCCTAACAATGAACCACCCCTGACCACCCTCCTTCTCTCAGATGAATTAGTTATATATATATATATACACTTTTATTTGGGGATATATTCATACTTATATTGTATATAGCTGTTAAATGTTTGTACCTACATCTGTTCTACTTTTTTGCTGCCCTTTTTTATTCTTATATATTTTTCCTTGTTAATTGTAAATTAGTGTATTGTATGTACATTGAGAGCGGAGTGGAAACCGGAGACAAATTCCATGTATGCGCACGCATACATGGCCAATAAAGCCGATTCTGATTCTGATTCTGATTCTGATGAACTCTCCTCGGTTGGCACAAAGTGACCAGGTGTTGATTGGTTGTTGATCTGAGAGCTTGCCTTTCTAATATTGCCTCCCTTTTCTCTCTGCCCCCACCCTGACCACCCTCCTCTCAGATGAATTAGTTATATTAGAGGGATATAGTGTTTGGCATAAGGGAGCCATAACCCAAACCGTGTGATGCGTGTGCCAGTTTAGCCAAGGACCTTTCTGCCTCTCCATTCAAGCCCATGTTGGCGGGCCATGCAGTATGCCAGGCTCAGCCAGCCTGGCTTCACTCCCAGCTTGGCCAATGGATGACAGAGGGCTACCAGAGATGAATGGAGACAGACAGAGATGGAGAGAGAGTGTAGTGCTAAAAATGTGCAGAATGGAGAAAGAAGAGGAAGCCAGGGATAGAGTTAAAGAGATGGGAAGGGCTGAATGACAGAAGGGTTGTAGGTACTTGTGTAGAATGTTGATCAAAGGAAATTCCTCATGTCAAGTTATATGAAGTATATTTAGATTAAGTGTAGAAATTTGAAACTTAAAGTGTGGCCAGTACTGTGAAGCATTCTTTTAGCCTAGTCTCAGAGTTAGAGTTGGCTTTTAATATAAAAAATCTGACATGATTAACACAGGTGACTGTCAGGCCTCGAATAATTACAAAAAGTAGTGTATTTAAAAATCCATGGGTGTTTGTCATAGATTGCATAAAAGAAGTGAACAATCCAATGGGCGACGCCACCCGTTGGAAACAGTTTTGAAACCTCGAGTTAGTGTTTTTTCTCTATCACCATTTTGGTTTTGATGGAACCAGAAGTGACCATATTTGTAGAAGATGGTGGCGCTGGGGAAGAGCAAAGCCAAGCTAGTGCTAGGTAGCTAGTTTGGTTTGCAAGGTGCATCCATAACTCACGATAACTGATATTAATTGGGAAGATAAGTTTGGATAGAACGCTGCATCAGCATGTTGTGTTAGGGACGCATCAATCACAAGCCACACCATCAAGTATACTTACTGTTTTACAGTTTATTTTACTCATGGGACAATAATTTACTAAATGAACATCATGCTGTATTGAAGAAGACTTGAAACTAGAGATTGAGACCATAAACTCATGTTTACAATGTTTACTGAGGTAATAAATCAAGAGAGAAGTAGAGTCATTTTCTCATAGACTTCTATACCATCGGACCTCTTCTTGCATCCAGAGGAGTCTCCCCTGCTGGCCATCAGAAATGCAGGTTTAAGGTCTCCGCATTGGCTTCATTCTTCAGACCCGGAGGTTGCCCCTAGGTGTTTGTATGGCATTTTAATTAGGTATAGGAAAAGCTTAGTCATCAGTTAGACAATTCGCTAATTAAAATTTTCTTTGCCGGTCAAGACAGGCAATTTCAGTTTTTTTAAATGTTTGTTTCATAACAGATAGACTATGGGTCAGTTTCCCTCTGAGGATGGATGTATTCAAAACCGCATAGCAGTACGTACCGAGTACTTGGATCTGGTACTGATTTGGGAAAAATCAGTATTCATTGGACCAGTTTACTCACCTACCTATATATATTTTTTTACATACCAAAACAGAGAATACGCACTGTCAATATTAGAGATTGTTTTGTGCTCGTGAGTTCAGGAGTATTTGGAGCTGTAATGAAGGGTTTACAACTGGGACTTCATGTTTGTTTTCCTGTTTTTGTTGCTCCAAATGGTCAGCATCTGCCAGTCTGGGAAAGCAGAAAAAGTTGTTGGAGACTTCTGACCATATTTTCAGAGAGTGGTTCATCCCAGAGTTAGAAAGACAAACAGTGTTAGTTATTAATGAGAGGCGGGAGGAGGGCACTGCGACGGAGAGAGAGTCCAAGTTAATTACTGTGCCATAAGCGCTGCTTTCAACTTTACACACAAGTCTAGAGAAAGTGTTATTTTATGTGTGCTTGTACATTGGCTCTGTCATGTTACTCGTCTGGCACAGTGTGTACTACCAGGGCTGGGCCTTGGTAGTACACACTGAATCATGTCATTCGGTGTCATTTCAGTGTTAAAATAATATTTTTCTGATATGACAAGAAGATATTTCTATCCACAGCAGTTTAACATCTCTTATAAATTGCGTGGTATTTTGACATAAAGTAGAATAATCTGAGACAGGTCATTCCTCTAATTAAGAAAAAAGCAGATTATGCATTATCACAAAATTGTCTTGTACCATACTGGCAGATTATTTTTACCTAAATTAAGAAAACATAAAATGCCTCAATAATGTTAAGATGGATATTTGCTTGTGTAGCTCTGTGGTAAAAGTAAAAGGTGTGGATGTTTAGGACAAACTGTTACCATAAGAAGAGACAAGCTGGGCATCCATCCAACTCCTCCGTAGCGATGAAAACTGGACTTCAGACTAGGTCAGAACTCTTTATGTACATCGTGACATTATGAATGTTAGTACAGTCATCACAGGCTGCCAAATAGTTTGTATTTGTATGTGCTGTAGTGCACTTGACTTTGAGATAACCACCACAGATGGGGCACTATTTTCTGCATTTGCACGCTAATTGTCTACCATTATTAGCTTCAGTTCTGAATCTCATGTTTGTACACAGCTGTATCCGATGTGTCAGACATGAGACCCAGGATGGCTGTATCATCAGAAAACTTTATCATGTAATTGTTAGCAGTGCTGCATGTACATTCATTAGTGTACAGGACCGGTGAACTGACGCACCCCTGGGGGGCGCCGGTGCTGATGGTCAAGGGATCAGACAAGGTCCTGTTCACCCTGACCTGCTGGGTACGGTTGGTGAGGAATGAGTGGTACCACTTAATAGTGAAGGGGTTGACATTCATCAGCTGCAGTGTTTTCAGGAGAACATGAGGCTGTAGGGTGTTAAAGGCTGAACTGAAATCTACAAACAGTCTAGCATAGGCCCTCGGATTCTCCAGGTGTTTAGTCACTAGATGCACTATACTGTTGGTTGCATCATCAGTGCCTCTCTGCTGTGTGTATGCAAACTGGTAGGGATCTAGCTGTGGGCCTACATCCAGCCGTAGTTTGCTCACCATGAGCTTCTCCATCCACTTCATCACAACAGAGGTTGGAGCAATAGGTCTAAAATCATTATTCTCCTGTGGACAGGGTTTCTTAGGGACGGGTATGATGATTGCCTTTTTCCATCGTGTTGGTACAGTGTGAGAATCTAGGGACCTCTGGAAAATGGGGCACCAGGCAGGTGTCAATTCATCTGCACATGTTTTTAATAGAAAAGCAGAGATACCATCTGGACCTGTGGCCTTGTTGACATTGATTTGCTTAAGGACCTTGTTGACGGATTCATGGTCAATCTCTAGCCTGTCAACATCATCAATAGCAATACTATCAAGCACCATGTCACACTCAGCTGAGAAGTCATAATTGTCAAACCGCTTGTAAAAAGCATTCAGCTCATTTGCTTTAGCCAGTTCATCTACAGCATATAAGGATTTTTTTGTGGGTTTCATGTTGGTGGCTGTTTTCATGGAGTTCATAGTTTTTTAGAGTTCATAGCCTGGAGGTTTTCCTCTATTGCCTCCCTATGGTGTTCCCGAGCTTCTTTCAGCCTCTGGTTCAACTCCTTTTGTACAGTTTTTAGTTGTAGGTGGTCGTTGGTCTTAAATGCCTGCTTGTTTCTGTTAATACAGTCCTTCACCTCCTTTGTGATGTAAGGTTTTGTTGTTAGGGTAGACTTGTAACTTGTGGTAACTTCTGTGGCATTGTCCAGGTTTGGCTCTCCAGAGAAGGTGTCCCAGTCTGTACATAGAAAGCAACCTTTCAGTGTTTCTATGCTGTCATCTGTCCATGCATTGATAGATTTAACCAGAGGTTTACTGCTCTTCAGGGCTGTCTTGTATGTGGGGATCAGGTGAACGGTGTTATGGTCAGAGTTAGACAGGGGTGCTTTAGCTATGGCTGTGTATGCATGTTTTACATTCCCATAGCACTTGTCTAAAGTCCGATTCTTCCTGGTATCACATTTAATATACTGTTCAAAACCTGGCAATGCAATGTTTAAGTTGCAATGATTAACATCTCCCATGATGAAAATCGGGGCGTTTGGGGTGCGCTGTAGTTGTTCGTGAACACAGTCTGCCACCTGTGCCGCAGCCCTCGAGGCATTGCCATTGGGAGGTACATAAACAGAGCAGATGAGGATATTACCAAACTCTCGAGGTAGGTAGAACGGTCTGAGACTCACACATAACAGTTCCACATCAGGGTTACAGATTTTCTCCCGGACTGTGTGCTGTCTGCACCACTTGTCATTTATGTACAAACAGAGCCCGCCCCCTTTGCTTTTCCCTGACAGCTCGCTTCTGTCAGAGCGAATGTGTGAGAACCCCTCTATACCAACACAGCAGTCAGGGATCTCGGGGTGTAACCAAGTCTCTCACGGTACTCAAAGCATCCCCTTGTCAGGAGTCGGAGTTCGTCCATCTTATTCCTCAGCGACCTGGTGCTGGTATTGATATCAGAGCTACACAATGTAATAGCAACAGCACCTCCATCCTTCATCCATTGTCAGTGATTCCTGCTGTCTGTGGACTGAACTTCCACTCAAAGCAATTAGGATTCAAGTTTTGAATTTGGCTCCAGAGTTTAGATTTGTCATGCCGTCAATGAAGAAGACTTGAAACTAGCGATTAAGACTAAAAACACACGTTTACAATGTTTACTGAGATCACTTTCTCTTATACTTCCATACAATCAGACTTTCTTTTGCAACTGAAGGAGTCGCCCCCTGATGGCCATTGAAAAGAATGCAAGTTTAAGGCACTTCTCTATTGGATTCACTTTTTAATACTGAAGGTTGTCGCCTGGTCGTGACCATAAACCGTGTATAAGAAGTGGACGTAGTCATGTTGGATTACGGCCGTCGCCATGTTGTTTTTTCGTAACCAATGAACAGAAGTTACCATGTTTGGAATGTGGAGGAGTGACGTAGAGATGCGGCATACGTCTCTGTAGAGACCTGTCAATCACTGTGTAGCCCCGCCCTAAAGCATCCCCTGCTTTATGGTCTGTTTGACTCTAAATGGACCATAATGTACTAAATGAACATCATGCTGTATTGAAGAAGACTTGAAACTAGAGATTGAGACCATAAACTCATGTTTACAATGTTTACTGAGGTAATAAATCAAGAGAGAAGTAGAGTCATTTTCTATAGACTTCTATAGGACCAGAGGAGTCGCCCCCTGGTGGACACTAGAGAGAATGACGTTTTAAGACACTTCCTCATCGGCTTCACTCTGCAGAACCGGAGGTTGCCGCCTGATCGTGACACAGGCCATACAACTTGAGGTGACTTTTTTTTCCCTCTCCTTAACTTTTTTCCCGTCTTTTATCATCATGTTCATCATATATCCTCCGCTACATAGTTTTCTTTTCTTATCTTCTCCTTCTGGGAGCTTACTATTACTTGCAATCATCTCTTCTCTCCATTCCCCCATGCCCTCTCCTTGTCCTCGTCACCCTCTTACCTCCCTCAGCATTTCTCCTCCTCCGTCTCATCATTTGTTTCTCTCTCTCTCTCTCTCTCTCTGCCTCTCCCCACTGCTCTCTTACTGATCTCTAAACTAGATTAAATACATTTGCAAGACGTGATTACACTCACAAGTATCTAAAATATGTGATCATTGTCTGTTCTAAACCTTATTTAAATACATAAATACTGCACTCTTGACCTCCATATTACAGTGGGTAAAAAGAAACACCTTGATATGTATTATTTCATGTGGTGGCATTCATACAGGGATAGCTTTGATACCATTACTTTGAAGGGATTCTTAAGGAGGCCGAGCTTTCTCTTAGTGTATATTTGCCTGCATGCATCCACATCTTTTTTTAATTCTCCCTTCACTTCATTGAAGATAAATGTCTTGATTTGGGGTGTGTGTGTGTGTGTGTGTGTGTGTGTGTGTGTGTGTGTGTGTGTGTGCGAGAGGATGTCCTCAGTACTCAGCAGGGAACCCTTCCATTAAAGTTGGCGGAAGGATTTCCTGCTGCTCCTGTTCACCCTGCACTCGTTGTGGCTCTTGATCTCACCGTGCAACGAACACTCGCGCTACATTAAATGAACGGCCTGAGTCCCCACTGCCTACGGAGAAGAAAGAAAGACATTCAAACACAGACTCCCCAGGACGCCACATGAAGCAGACTGAAGAGGGGAAACTTTTCACTTTTTTAACTGTGTGGTGTAAAATGATAGCAATGATTAAAGGGACATTTTGAGTATTGTTTGAGGTATGGATAGAAAAGTAGAGTGAGGTGTATCTACCTTTTACTGTGTGTGTGATGGATGATTGGTTGTTATGATTAAATAACAGATGCTGATCATTTATTGTACTGTATAAATGAATGAAATGTTGGGCAAGAATATGATCAATTGCGTATTACTTATTCTTCATTGACAAATGTAATCATATGATTAAACAACATAAAGAAAATGTCTTCCTTCTGTTACTCAGTCTGGTCAAAGCGACTAACAACATGTTAGTCACGTATTGTAACTCCGTTGAGGCGTAACCCTCTGAGAGCTGTCACTATTGGCTACATGCAGATGTTGTGACATGTGTCTCTTGTGCCTGCAGAGACGTCTCTAACATCCACACTAAACGCTGAAAAATAAATGGGAGCTAATAGCTAAAAACTAAATGAGACTAAAACAGACTAAGCATTTAGAATATGACGTACATGAAGCATGTGACATATTTTGGGCATTTGCTCTGCTGAAGACAAAAACGTGGTCAAATCCATACGTCATGTCTTCCACATGGTTTTCCATCGTTTGAGGTTTGACTGGCGCTCATTTCATTACTTCATTTTGTTGTGTCTTCTTCTTCAATGGTCTAATGGATCCATATAGACACATTACAATAGTGGATGGAAACGCATATTAATTGATGTTTTCTTTCATCAATTTGGTTGAAAATTGGTTACATTTGCAGACTAATGTATGTTTTACAACACATGTATACTGTATATCTTGTGGGAAGACCTTGAACTCTGTCACCACTGTCCCATAAACAATACACACAAACGTGGCCTCTACAGTTTCAAGATTCCCTAAAACCATCATTTTCCTTGATTTGACCCACACCGGTAGATCTAAAATCCACCTCAATAGAGATGTGACCGTTCCATTGAAATAGTACCCAATACAATAGAGGACAAGACTTTAGACCAGGGATCTCTTCAACAACCGAGTCATTTAGTCAATATATCGTCACGCTAAATCACTTGCACCATATTAGGTGGACTGACTCACTTTTCTGTTCGTTCACATATGACTCAGTGCCCTGTAAGCCCCAATGACTATCAGGTTACATGTCGTTGTTAAGATCTGCTCTGAGTTCACCATCTCTGCTCGGGGCTGTACTTGAGCCTCTGTGGAGGTGGAGGTGGAGGTGGCCGGTTACCGACCTGACCGCCGTGAGCATCTTCTACATGTCGTCTGCAAATCATTGTCAAGCATGTGCAGGTGAAGTGACAGCCCTGTCTTTGAGGTGATGTATCCGCTGCTCCAATAGTTTGAACAGGCGTCTTTGTTTTCAAAACTGCCCCTACTTTTGTATTTAAAGCTGGTCTTAAACCCCATGCTCATTGACTGGTAGGAATTAAATATGTTTTTGAGCATGTATGGTGTTGTATGTGAGCGCATTTGTGTGTTCACTCCAGGCTTGTGTGTGTGTGTGTGTGTGTGTGTGTGTGTGTTGTAGGTGTGTTGACACTGCTCCCTGTCAAAGGCGATTTGAGGCCAGTTCAGTCACTGTCAGGGCTGAGGCCAACTGGGTTGTGGGGTGTCTGTGTTTATCAGCTCTGTTAGATTCTGTCATCCACCGGGCTCAGAGCAGAGCACGGGGGACCGATCATCATCTCCTCCGGCAGGTAAAGAACATTGAAGTGACAGGAAAGGACCTCCGACCACACACACATGCATGCACACACATGCACACATGAAGAAAAAAACCATCAACAACTGTTGGCTGCTCACAGTGCTGGCTAAACCTTCAGGTGTGTGTGTACAGTACGTGTGTGTGTGTACAGTACGTGTGTGTGTGTACAGTACGTGTGTGTGTGTACAGTACGTGTGTGTGTACAGTACGTGTGTGTGTGTACAGTACGTGTGTGTGTACAGTACGTGTGTGTGTACAGTACGTGTGTGTGTGGCTCTGTGGGTTATACTGTAGCAGTCTGGTGTGGATCTCATAGCGGATTCAAGGTTTAGCATAAGGATGTTTATTGTCATCGTAAAAATATCAAATGAAATGAAGTTGGCGACTCATCAGTCAGTTCAGCAGCAACATCGATATACATATGAACAGGTTTTATCAACATATCAGTCCTCCATAGTGATCTTGTGGTCAGTTGTAGTTGACCAATGTATGTAAACTTCACATTGTTGAAACACTGGTTACATAACCTCGAAACAAGCCAAAACGTAACCGTGCACGCTGTACTTAATAAACCCTCTTATAGTTTAAGGGGGCCAAACCAACCAATCAGATATTACTAGTACGGCCTCAGCTGAGCCCATTGAGGGCTCCACGCCACCATTGACCTAAAAGAAGCATGCTTTCATGTCAGGGTGGCATTGCATAGCCCACGACAGCAGGCTGACTTGCCCCCTGCACCTTCAACCGATGTGTGGACACGGCGCTGCAGCCACTACGCGACGTGAGGGTTTTCTTTCATCTAAACGACCTCATCGTCGTGGCCAAGTCCAGAGAATGGGAAGTTTCAGAATGTTTCACACGGCACAAATGATCTTACACCTAACCAAGTTGGGGTTTGCGATCTAGTGGGTGAAGCCCCCTACCAAGCTGTGCTCGATACATGCAGGCTTCAGTTACATACTACCTGGTTTGGCAGGGCCCTTCTTTTCTACTGCTTGGGTTATAAAGAAGTAGGTGGGCTGTGGAGACTATCCTTTTGTTGGTCAGGATCAGTGTGGTTGGGTTGATGTTATGTCGCGACAGGGCATGCATTCATAGGGCTCCACCCACTGTATCCATAGAGTTCTATGAGCGCAGGCAGAGCCACAGTGGGTGTAGGATGTTGAGCAGCGATGTGTTCTGCCTTATATACTTTGGGTTCGCTCGTATACGGATAAGCACGTTGTGATTGGTCAGGTGAGCGTGTACACATTTTCAGTGGGCGAGCGCTTGTTTGTAATTGGAAGAGAGTATCACCCATAGAGGCCAGTGGAAGACTCTGTCTGTGCTTATAGAACTAGGGCTTCAATATGGTAACCTTTGTTACAAGATATCTCCAACTGTCAAGAGTTTACTACACAAAGCTGTGCTCTACTGCAGCTCAAGACCTGTTTACTGTATGTCTGAGTGATTCAACTAGAACCGCCCGTGGCTGTTTGAGAGCTTTATACTTCTGTATCAAAAATGCTTGTCTGCCACAGAGTTTGTTTTCTGCAACAATCAAACATCCCATTGGAACATCCCATTGGAACATCCCATTGGAACATCCCATTGGAACATCCCATTGGCATCTTCTTGAGGGAATCAGTGCCATGTTAACTTCACCGCTGCAGAACTCTAGTGTTAGAAATAGTCAACATAAAGGCCATTTATACACTTATACACTATACCCCTGTAGAGAACCATTCATTTTGCGTGTTCAGATAAACATTCCTGGTTGCTATGCTACTGCTGCTGTGAGTGATAGAACTATGAACTCATAGGCTTTACTATGGACAAGAGAAAGGGATTCATGAATGTACATCAGGCATTAGATCTGCTCAATGCATCGAGTGAAGAAGAGTAACGGGAGGTTTCATATTGTGATTATTGTTTTGAGGAGCATAAAGGGACGACAACAATAGCATAGCATTATACAACCCTGTGTTGTAGAATGATACATACTTTAACCTTGAGCCTTACAGATCAATGCATTCTATTAGTGGACACATTCTACCCGTTGGTTTGGATGTTCAGTGACTCCTGGCGGTTCTCGCTGGTTTAGTTCATGCTTTACCATTTCTATAGGTTGAATGTTTGACGGTTGATGTTTCTAGATCTGACAATATCACAGATTTGATAAGTGGAGTTCTGTGCAGCCTTTTCAAGGCTGATTCAGTAGGAAATGACTCCAACATACACCCTGTGTAGCTCCATCACTGAAGTGTTTTTAATAACATCTGGAATATCAAGCTGCCTTTTCCTCAGTGTCAACTTGTCACAGCAACAAGTTCTTTTCTTTTCTGTCTTTTTTCTTTATTCGTTTGAGAATGAGAGAGAATTTGAAACCCAGTTAACTTGTGAGCTGTTGATGACAGCGTTTTGTAGGTACAAGCCCTGCTGCTTTTCAGATTAGTTGCACCTCAAAGACCGCATTTGAAATCAACGTTTGAAAAATAATTGGTCAAACCCTGCAGGGAATTAACAAACTCAGAAAGAGCAGAAATACTAATACGATAGCACAATTAGTCTGCGTGCTCATTCACAGGTTCTGCCCGGTTACATGTGAGGCTGAGGGACCTGGGGATTTAACGCCGCTCCACAAGTGACCATTTAAAGTTAAAACAAACATCTGTTCCATTGTTTTCTCATAGTGAGCTCACCCACTGGACAGAATTATACAAGAAAAACATGTCCATCAAACAGTTATTTTGATCATGTGTTTCCCTTCAAACGTTCACTCAGACTTTACTTTAATAAATCAAATGGGTGAATAGGTGAAGGACAGAAACAGACAAAAGCAACGACAGAAAGGGGTTGAGATGAAGTAGTGGATTTATGCATGTAGAGGGGATGGAGATGCTGTGGATCGGAGGTCAGGATAATGACTGTGGACAGGTCCAGAGGAGTAGGCCGCCAAGCCTTGAGTTCCACCACTAATAGGATTAAGAAGGATATATTCCCCTGGAGGACTGGACACACTCACACCTAAGAGAGACGGAAGGAGCGACATCTCTGCCTCGCCTGGCAATACACCCGCAGGACTGGGCTTAAGTGTGTGTCCGTGTGTGTGTGTGTGTGTGTTGTAGTTCTCTGAGGATGGGATGTAAGTACCAATATGTCCTCACAAGGATGGACAGATAGAAAAGAAATCCTCTCATCTGAGAACATTTGACTGGCTATAAGAGGTTGCTTTCCACTATATTTCCAGGTGGAGTAATATTCAGAGACATAAGGATATTCTTTAGATTGAAGTCATACATTAAACAAACATTCTGCAGCTCTTGTTTGGCTTGGAAAGTGAAAGTGGTGCGCAGCGTTGGCCGTGTCAGCACCCCTCAGCTACTGCAACTAGAAGCTAATATTGTCAAATACATGGAGTGGAGTTTAAAGTTAAAGAAATAGTTGTAGTGGAGTAGAAGTAGTGAAAGGTACATCAAATGGAGATATGCAAGTACAAGTACCTAAACATTGTACTTGAGTAGCCTTAAGAACAAAACCTCAAAACTGTTTCAACAGCACAGAGTTCTTCATACACTAAGCACTCAATAAGATAACGACTCGTCCAAGAACACGTGTGGCCTCGTACTTGGATTAAGTGGCTGAGTTCAGGCCACACGACGTGGCTCTCTCTCACACTGATACATCTCATCAGGTATTGGATGGATTGTCAGTAACCTTTGCACAGACATTCATGGTCGCCAGTAGATGAAGCGCTCTGTGAGCAGAGTCATTGTTTTCTGTTCTGCACGGTAACTATCCAGTGTTTGCTAATAAGCCAAGATGAGCTATGTATTTATCAAAAATCACATCGTGGTCACAGAAAATACTACTTCCTGTATAGATGTCTTTTTTCAAATCATATGCCAAACAAAAATAGCTTTAAAGAGGTTAAACTTCTCCATTATTTAACAGGATCGCTTATTTAGTATTAAATAAGTGCCCAATATGAAAACTCATACGGTTATCTTCTGATAACTGAACTGGTTGGAGTGGATTATCCTGGTAACAGTCCAGAGTTATATATGAATATAATTCTTTCATATTTTAGGGTATTACACTTCTGAAACAGAAAAGGTGTCAATCACATCTTTTGTCTCAAGTAGGGCTGTAATAATATATAGATATCATGTTAAAAATACACAAAGTCATGTAAGTCTATGAGCCCTGCTCCTCCACAGTGAGTCGTTCATTTGGTTACTTGTTCACTGAACACGAGTATGATTGTTGTGTCTGGACGGTTTTGTGTCGTGATGATTACAGACCCTCTCTCGACCTCCGACATCCGTATTTTAAATGCAATTAATTTGCCAAAAAAGAGACTAAATTCATGATGAACAAAGTTAGGTTGAGTTTGACTGATGAAGTATGAAGTTAATGTGGATCTCTAGTTCAGGTCTCTTTAACTGACTGCATCCTACTTTAACCTACTTTATTCAGTGACAATAACGGAATAATACACGCAAGTCTTCCACTTCTGTTTCTCCTTGAACAGAGAGGCGAGGAGAACGAAAGGCCTCCTCGTGATGGCGAGTGATGGTGACACGGAGCGCTGCCTGCGAGCCTCTTCACAGCGAGCGAGAGCGTTCCCTATCGCCCGCAACACTTCTGTCCCTGCTGACGAACGCACACATTACACACTCTATTGCAACTCTTTGTAGTCTTCGCTGAATATCTTCATTCTCTCACAGCGTACCGAAGTGTGGAAGTGTACGAGTACAAACAAACCAAATGACTTTTCACACAAAGAAGAATATAGTTGCTATGACTTGGCTCTTATGTTTTCAGTTCTGGTCATTTCATGTTAAAATGATAATGATAGTTATTGTATATATAATGGTTTTGCGTACTGCCTTCCTGGTTCAAATTCCAACGTCTTTTCTGCAATTGTGTGAGCACATGGTTCCTCACTATTGGCTCGGGTTAACACCAATACAACACTACTTAATTGGCCACAATTAAGTAATTGGCCCATGTCTATACAAATGATCAGTTATGTAAGAGTGATATCCGGCCAATCCAAAGACGAGGATTGTAACCAATTAAATGTAGTTCTACGACGGTGACTGGGTCCGCCCACTTAGTGTCAAAAAGAAAAAGTACTCGTGAGCGAGCAGGTGAAGGTTTAGTGATCAGGAGAGCGGTGATGTAGTCCTCCACTAGGGGGCGCCCCTCGCACTCAAAGCATGGTTTTCTCCTCCAGGCTGCACGTTTGCCCGCGTGAGCAGAGATATTCTGCGCGGAGTGATGTGAAAGCGCTCGTCAAAGTAAAATACGTGCGCTGCTGTTTAATTTGCACACGCGTGACCTCTACACACGCGTGACCTCTACACACGCGTGACCTCTACACACGCGGGACCTCTACACACGCGGGACCTCTACACACGCGTGACCTCTACACACGCGTGACCTCTACACACGCGTGACCTCTACACACGCGGGACCTCTACACACGCGTGACCTCTACACACGCGTGACCTCTACACACGCGTGACCTCTACACACACGTGACCTCTACACACGCGTGACCTCTACACACGCGTGACCTCTACACACGCGTGACCTCTACACACGCGGGACCTCTACACACGCGTGACCTCTACACACGCGGGACCTCTACACACGCGGGACCTCTACACACGCGTGACCTCTACACACGCGTGACCTCTACACACGCGTGACCTCTACACACGCGTGACCTCTACACACGCGGGACCTCTACACACGCGTGACCTCTACACACGCGTGACCTCTACACACGCGTGACCTCTACACACGCGGGACCTCTACACACGCGTGACCTCTACACACGCGTGACCTCTACACACGCGTGACCTCTACACACGCGTGACCTCTACACACGCGTGCACGGATCTTATTTGCGCTCTCAGATTTTGAAGTGCTTTGCCTTCATACTAGTGCTGTTTAGAACACACCTAGCGGGCGACTCACGTGGTCCCTGCGGGCGACCAGGTGCCCGCGGGCGCCGTGTTGGCTACCTCTGCTTTACTTTACAGCTACTGTTGAACACATTGAATTGCTCACCTGACTCAATATTTAGTCTAAAATAATTGCCTTTTTGGTTGCATCACTTCCTGCTTCGTTAGCCAGTGAGCCATTTACACAGAGTACTTCCCCGTTTAACCTTTAACCCTAACCTTCACCTGATATTTGAGCCCTGACTCCTAGTCCTAAACTAGGCCCAAATAGAAGTAAGCGCCTCCAAAATGTCCTCCTCACGGCCTCTGTGTGGCCTCTCGGCCCTCATAAGTATAGCACTGTAAGAAGGCATACACATTTGAACACAGACATTCCCATGGGTGCCCTGTTTGAACACCCCCCCCCCTCCAGCTCAGTACTTAGGGAGCATATGCTGGGTGCTGTGTCTCTCTGTCCTCGGGGGGCCTGTGGGACCGAGGCCCCTGCCGTGTCTGCCTATTTATGACCAGAGCAAACAGGACAGGGCTGATGGATTGGCCCCCGAAGCTGGGGACAGGAAAGGGGAAGGAAGGGTTGGGGGGGGGGGGGGTCGCACTCAGTCCTGGGCAATTAGAGGGAGAAAAAAAGTGTATGTGTCGGAGGGCAGACAAAGTGAGAGTTGGACTTTTCTAATCCATTATCGCCGGGCCTCGCTCCAGGTGGCGTTGTGTCGACAAGCTGAAAGGCGAGCGTGTCGTGATGTGACATGTCGGGTGCGCGCGCAGCGCGTTCTCTGTGTGGCGTGTGTGTTGGAGAGCGGCCGCAGCTGATGTGCGGTAATTGCTGCCCTTTCAGTTAACTGTTACAGATTGATCGAGAGAGAAGGGAAACTCAGTTTAGTCGGCCCACACTTTGTCTCTCCCGCCGCCAAACACGACGTGTTTCTGTAGCGGAGGTTCAGACTCCAGAGGAAAGGAGTGGAAGGAGGAACGTTGAGCATGTTGTTACGTGCTGCGCAGTTTGACTTCCTGCAGTGAACACCTTGTGTTTCAGTAATTGACACCTTCACACCTGCTATGCATCTCAATTAAAGGTGAGTTTTTTGGAGATATTCTTCTGTGCAGCATTGTTTCTATATCATGATGCCAAATGAATTCAATTAACAATTGATGGAGACTAAAGTTAGACTATCTCTTACAAGTGACCACGATTGATTTACTATTCTCTTACCCATACTCTGTGTATTAATGAACATGATGGAAGGAGAGTTATGATCGGGCTGAACCCTCGTAGTTTATGTTCAAACCCAACCAGAGCCTGAACCGCTGCAGTGGGCCCGTTTAGAGGAGCCGCTCCACCGCTGAGACACAGATCCGTGTTATTATAATGAACTGCTTTAAAATACATCAATGTAAAACAAAACTGAATGTATGTCACTTCTGTTTCATTATTAAACTATTCAGTCTGTGTATCTAATTAACATTATGTTGCTCGAGGCAAAACATTGAGAAAAATGTCAAATACATGTTTCTGTTATACTACAGTACTAATACTTATTAAAGTTGTGTGTTTTACTATCATGTGATGAGGTATGTATGTTGTCACAGTCACAACATGTTAAGTGTTGATTTGAGTGCTTTTGTTTGTGTATCTCAGTGTAAAGGAAGTGTAGTAATTACATGTTTATGTAATTAGGTCAGTAATAAGAGGAATAAGCTTGTGTGTTTCCCATTAGTAATAAAGGAGCCTTTGTGGCCTAAATCTGTCACAAGGAGGGTTTCATTAGTTCACACACAGAAATATCTCTTTACAGTAGCGCTTGACAAGCACACATTACATACTTTCACACAGACACAGACACTACATGCAGCTGTGGACAACATGCAGTACATGTACACACATGTGATCACATGTACACACATGTGATCACATGTGAGGGTGCATGAAGAGAATATAGTGACAAAATGAACAAAACACACAAACACACAATGCAATGTACAGACAACACATGTGTGCACAAATGTGAGGAGGAAAGCATACATGTGTCATTCTTTAAACAACACGCAGAAAATACACAAACATACACACAAACATACACACAAATATACACACAAATATACACACAAATATACACACAAATATACACACAAACATACACACAAACATACACACAAATATACACACAAATATACACACAAACATATACACAAATATACACACAAATATACACACAAATATACACACAAATATAAACACAAATATACACACAAATATATACACAAATATACACACAAACATATACACAAATATACACACAAATATACACACAAATATATACACAAATATACACACAAATATACACACAAATATACACACAAATATATACACAAATATACACACAAACATATACACAAATATACACACAAATATACACACAAATATATACACAAATATACACACAAATATACACACAAATATACACACAAATATACACACAAATATACACACAAACATATACACAAATATACACACAAATATACACACAAATATATACACAAAATATACACAAAAATATACACACAATATACACACAAATATATACACAAATATACACACACAAACATACACACAAACATATACACACAAACATATACACAAATATACACACAAACATACACACAAACAATACACACAAACATACACACAAATATACACACAAATATACACACAAACATACACACCAATATACACACAAACATACACACAAACATACACACAATATACACACAAACATACACACAAACATACACACAAACATACACACAAATATACACACAAACATACACACAAACATACACACAAACATACACACAAACATACACACAAATATACACACAAACATACACACAAATATACACACAAACATACACACAAACATACACACAATATACACACAAACATACACACAAACATACACACAAACATACACAAAAATACACACAAATACACACAAACATACACACAAACATACACACAACATACACACAAATATACACACAAACATACACACAAACATACACACAAACATACAGCACAAATATACACACAATATATACACACAAATATACACACAAACATATACACAAACATACACACAAATATACACACAAATATACACACAAATATACACACAAATATACACACAAATATATACACAAATATATACACAAATATACACAAACATATACACACAAACTACACACAAACATACACACAAATATACACACAAATATACACACAAATATACACCAAACATATACACAAACATACACACAAATATACACACAAATATACACACAAATATACACACAAATATACACAAACATATACACACAAACATACACACAAACATACACACAAATATACACACAAATATACACACAAATATACACACAAATATACACACAAATATATACACAAATATACACACAAATATACACACAATATACACACAAATATACACACAAATAAAACACACAAATATTACACAAATATATACACAAATATACACAAACATATACACACAAACATACACACAAACATACACACAAATATACACACAAATATACACACAAATATATCACACAAATATACACACAAATATACACACAAATATATACACAAATATACACACAAATATATACACAAATATACACACAAATATACACACAAATATACACACAAATATATACACAAATATACACACAAATATACACACAAACATACACACAAACATACACACAAACATACACACACGTGCACACTTTTTTAAAACCTTGCATACACACATTACAAAACCATGCACTTACTATTGCCAGACCCACACATGCCCACAACATGCTCACACTTTCGCCCTCCATCGGCAAACCACGAATCACACACACACACACACACACACACACACTCACTCGGAGAAGCACAGCTCCTCCACTTCTAGGCCTTCAGAAGGTTCCTCTCTCTCTCTGTCTCTCTCTCTCTCTGTCTCTCTCTCTCTCTCTCTCTCTCTCTCTGTCTCTCTCTCTCTCTCTCTCCTCTCTCTCCCTCTCTCTCTCTCTCTCTCTCTCTCTCTGTCTCTCTCTCTCTCTCTCTCTGTCTCTCTCTCTCTCTCTCTCTCTCTCTCTCTCTCTCTCTCTCTCTCTCTCTCTGTCTCTCTCTCTCTCTCTCTCTCTCTCTGTCTCTCTCTCTCTCTCTCTCTCTCTGTCTCTCTCTCTCTCTCTCTCTCTCTCTCTGCCTCATCAGACCCTGTAGCAGAGGGCAGGCAGTAGCTAATAATAGGTATTGACTGGTTCAACGTGGGATGAGCAAGGTTCAACCATTGGATCTCCAAATGCGCCCGGGGGTCACTCGCATAGCGAACACGTCTCCCTGGACCCGACTGAAAGAGAAAGCATTTTAAACTTTCATGACTTCTCTGAAATCGCGGCTGTTTTCGCCTTTCAGGCCTTAACTCTTTGTACTCAAGCGCCTCGGCCCGATCAATATCCGAGAGAGAGAGAGAGAGAGAGAGACAGAGAGAGAGAGAGAGACAGAGAGAGAGACAGAGAGACAGAGAGACAGAGAGAGAGAGAGAGAGAGAGAGAGAGAGAGAGAGAGAGAGAGAGAGAGAGAGAGAGAGAGAGAGAGAGAGAGAGAGAGAGAGACAGAGAGAGAGAGAGAGAGAGAGAGAGAGACAGAGAGAGAGAGAGAGACAGGAGAGAGAGAGAGAGAGAGACAGAGAGACGAGAGAGAGAGAGAGAGAGAGAGAGACAGAGAGAGAGAGAGAAGAGACAGAGAGGAGAGAGAGACAGAGAGACAGAGAGAGAGAGAGAGAGAGAGAGAGAGAGAGACACAGAGAGAGAGAGAGAGAGAGAGAGAGAGGAGGGGATGAAATCCAGACATCTTTATTTCAGTGGCTAAAACCGGTGCGTGCAACACACACACACACACACACACACACACACACACACACACACACACAGCGTTCAAAAACTAAAAGTAGACACGTTATCACTTTGTAATGGAAATATTAAAGCATATATTTGGAATTTGTTCAAATTATCTGAATGAAATACTCATGTGATACTCAACATACTTCACTATGTCAGATATTTAACTACGTAACAAAATGACTTATTTGAACACAAACCACAATCTTTCCAAAACATAACCAAGAAGTTTCCTGTAAAAACAGAAGTTTATTTTGAAAGACAGTGGATGCATGAAACAAGCGTCGACGTGATGCTAAAGGGGAACGTAGAGCGTTACAGACCAAGCTGCCGTATTTGACGAGTCGGCAGTGAGAACGGACCAGTTCAAAGTTAATATGCTAATATGAGCGGACTTTAGCCAGATATGCTCTACATCACAAGATAGATCACTGACTATATTTGAATGCATGAACATATATGAGAATGTTTGCCTCAAGATATGGAGTTTTGTTATAACTATAATTTGTCATTTGAAACAACACATTATTTTAGATAATCCTAACGAGGAAAGTAAAGTAAAGACTTCCTACAATAAGTTGAGTTGAAACCACTCATTTGGACAATAAGTCATATATATTGAACTTACATTGTTAAGTTGAATCAACAAGTACTTTACAGTCGTGTTAACGAGCAATTCAAAGCTAAAGTAGATTCAAACTTGAAACAATTGGTAAATCCAATTTGACTTGAAATGTTAAGGCAGCAATTGAACTGAAGTTTTTAAGTCTTACCACATGGATTTTTACTACAGCGTATGACTCAACTATTGCATGTTTTAGCATGTATTACTATCCCACAGTGGTCACACAGTCAAAGTTCACCCGAAGTCACTCTCAGGCTTCAGCAGCGTGGTGTCTTCCTCAGTTCAGGTTTCAGGATGTGCTTTTCTCCTCGGCCGTGTTGCTGAGCCACAGCGGAGATACATATATATATATTTATAGACACCACCACTAACCATTAGGCTACTTGAGTAAAAGTACTGCAGTGTGAAACCATATTGCCAATGTTCTATCTGAGATGGACAAGATATCCTTTTAAATTTGAACATTTACAATTCATGAACCGGGAGGATCATGTGATTCAGCTGCTTAACTGACCTTTTGTTCAATAAATGTCTAATCAAAGTAAAAGTACAGAGGTATTACCAATAGTAGGAATAAAGCTATTATTATTACTGGTACATGAATGTGTAACAATCATTTCAATGTTGTTACAAGTTTAAATTGAGCCAATTGTAACTAAGTTTAACTTACTGTATTACAATTCATGATATTTTATTTGTTCCTTATAGGTCATGTATGTGTTCATCTGCAAAGTAATTAAAGCTGTAAATGTACTGCAGTATGAAGTACAATGTTCCCTCTTAAATGTAATGTACTAGCTAAAGTACCATGAAACAGCACTGAAGTAAACGTACACTTTAACAAAACGTGCACTGTGAAGAAACATATATAAATATACATTCATAGTACATACACAGTGGCATGAAGTGCAGGAGGTGTATGTTAGCCCCCAAGAGTCAAAGGACACAGTACACACATGCAGTGATAGTGTAGACAATGTGTAAAGGACACAGTACACACATGCAGTGATAGTGTACACAATGTTTAAAGGACACAGTACACACATGCAGTGATAGTGTACACAATGTTTAAAGGACACAGTACACACATGCAGTGATAGTGTAGACAATGTTTAAAGGACACAGTACACACATGCAGTGATAGTGTACACAATGTTTAAAGGACACAGTACACACATGCAGTGATAGTGTACACAATGTTTAAAGGACACAGTACACACATGCAGTGATAGTGTAGACAATGTTTAAAGGACACAGTACACACATGCAGTGATAGTGTAGACAATGTTTAAAGGACACAGTACACACATGCAGTGATAGTGTAGACAATGTGTAAAGGACACAGTACACACATGCAGTGATAGTGTACACAATGTTTAAAGGACACAGTACACACATGCAGTGATAGTGTACACAATGTTTAAAGGACACAGTACACACATGCAGTGATAGTGTAGACAATGTTTAAAGGACACAGTACACACATGCAGTGATAGTGTAGACAATGTTTAAAGGACACAGTACACACATGCAGTGATAGTGTAGACAATGTTTAAAGGACACAGTACACACATGCAGTGATAGTGTACACAATGTTTAAAGGACACAGAGCAGCAGACACAATGCAGAGACAGATCGGCCTCGGCTGTGATGGACATGAACAACCTCTGCTTTAACAGCAAAGATGCCTGTTTTGATTTCTGTCACCTTTTAGTACAGTGAAGACTTTCTTTATTTAAAAAAAACTGGTTTCCAGTGAGCAGACTTAAACTGGTCCTGGAACAGTTTTCTTTTAGCTTCATAAAATATCAAACTTTAGGAATTTGACGAGATGCGAGACAAGAAAACACAACGCGTGAAGCTGTGTGGGATATGCGTGTGTGTGTGTGTGTGTGTGATGCCTTCAGGTACAGAGAGGTTTCACCACAATGTGACTCCAGCTGCTACAGAGGAGGAGGTTAATACCCAGGGCAGGGGGACCCGAGGGACTGTGTGTGCATGTGTGTGAGAAAACCAGCGCAGCTGTGGCCCCTACAGATCCACAGAGTGGAGGTGAATGACACTCGCTCAGATAAAGACAGTCCTCTAAAACCAACGATCAAACACCTTTAAACGGATACTTGTTTGCTCATAACTACATGAGCTCTGGTTTTGTCTTTTTCTCTTTTGGTCACTCGACATCGTTTACACAGCAGATATTGGTGGTGATATGAGCGATTTCGCTTCTGCAGGAAAGCCGTAATGCTGAGGAAATGTTTTCCATTGGTGTTCAATCAAAACCTGACCCGGGACCCGAATTTATTCTCCGTTCGGTTAATGCCCTTTAACCCTTTAGAGACCCATAGACCTGTTTATAGGGAGAAGGGGAACTTTAGGGGTAGCATAAGTGGTGAACATCATCTGAACGCTGGGAAGCTGAAGAGCAATTAGATTTTTGGGGTGGTTTGGGGTGATATGGGGTTTGACCTACAATTTACACTGTAATGCAAACAAACTAATTAATACAGCTATCACAAGGACAGAAGTAAAGGACACAACCAGATATGCTCTACTTTCTTTTTACAATTATCTTAACAATCTTCTCTCTAACTCTCATCTTAGTGTCCCTCTACTCTAAACCATACACTGTTAATGGCTAATACTAGCAATTCCTCTGATACTCTGAGGCCATGTCCACATTACTCCGTTTCCATTTGGAAACGCATATGTTTTTTTTAGAGCACCGTAAACGGAGGAGTTTGAAAACTCCGGGGTTGCGTTTTCGTGTCGACGGCCGGAAACCGGAGAAGTTTGAAAACAAAGACGCCCACACCTGCGTTCGCTACTTGATTGGTTCTTAGCAGTCACGACGTGTCCTTCCCTGATTCGTCACATGTCTATCACGTGACCCCGGAAGCTCACAAACGACAACATTGATTACCGATCGACTACCAGGTTAATTCAACATGGACAACTGATTACAGGTGTTGTTGACCGTGTTGTCTTTACTAGCAGCTGTTGTTCAGTTAAAGTCTGCATTATTACGGAGGAAGCAGCTGTTAATGGAGCGATTAGTGACCAGCAGCGTTATCAGCCCTACGGAGCGGACGTCTGAAGTCACCGTTAGCAGTAAATGCTCTTCAGTAGGACAGAGACTTCAGACACCAGCAGAGCTACGAGTGAGAACAGACAACAACACCGAGGAAACGAGTGAGAGACGTGTGTTGACCACATTTATGGATCATAATCTAGTGAACTGTTACGTGTAAGTGTTGATTTTAAAGTAAATTTGATGTGAGAGAGAGAGAGAGAAAGACCTGCAGCGCTGTAACTAAGTCTGAAAAATAAAACTTCTAAAACTTTCCACGAACTGTGTTTGAGTTCATAGAGGAAGATTTTAGAGAAGATCTTAAGCATCAAACACGACCTTTCATTATTAAAGACTACTTTATTATTTTTTTCAACTAAGCAACCAATCTACTTCCTGTTTACATCGACACCCACGCACATGCCCAGTGTACGTGAAGAGTCACGTGATATTCGTTTTCAGGCGTGTTAGTCTGGACGGAGGTCATTTCAAAAACGGTGCTGAAACGCCGTGTGGACGGAGATCGTTTTTGAAAACGGAGTAGTGTGGATGTAGCCTGAGGGTTGGAGACAACTCTGTCAGATTCATCTCATGGAATGTAAAAGGGGTAAATGGACCGGTAAAACGTGCAAGAGTGTTTGCACCTCTAAAAAACCTTAAAGCTGATGTAGTTTTCCTCCAGGAAACGCATTTGAAAAAATCGGAACATCCCGGACTGCGTAAGGCTTGGTTTAGTCATGTTTTCCACTCAGATTTTGATACCAGGGCACGTGGGCAATATTGGTCAGCAAAAAAATGCAATTCACTCCGACAAATGTTGTTTCGGACTCCTGCGGCCGATACGTGATAGTGACAGGCTCTCTATTCCATATACCTGTTTTGTTGGTTAATGTATATGCTCCCAACTGGGACGACGTCGACTTTGCTAACAGACTTTTGGCCTCCCTTCTAAACTTCAATACACACCAACTGGTACTTGGAGGGGATCTAAACTGTGTAATGGACCCCAGCCTGGACTGCTCAACCTCTAGAAGTGTTCCTCCCACTAAAATGTCCACATTTTTTTCAATGTTCTTGAATGACAATGGATGTGTAGATCCTTGGAGGCTTTCAAACCCAAGCTCGAAGGTTTTTTCCTTCTTTTCACATCTTCACGCCTCCTTCTCACGAATTGATTACTTCTTTTTAGACAGAGCTTTCATACCCTACGTTAAATCTACATTTACCCATTATTATTTCGGATCACGCTCCTCTACAATTAGACATCTCCTTCACCTTGAATCAGAAAGACCGTCCACTATGGAGGCTAAACCCTTTATTGCTCTCTGATAAAATCGCAAAATCCATAGATACCTTTATCGAAATGAACACGTCTAATAAAGTCTCCTTCTCCCTTCTGTGGGAAACGCTTAAAGCGTTTCTACGAGGGGGAATAATTTCCTTTACATCGTACTCGAACAAAATGGGGAGTCAGCAACTACAAAGTTTAACTGAATCCATTCACAACCTCGATAAGCAGTGTGTGTCTAATCCATCACCTGAAGGGAGAACCTGCAATTAGAATTTAATTTACTATCAACCAAAAAAGCTGATCAACTACTGTTGTACTCTCGTGGCCGGTCATATGAGTATGGGGACAAGAACAGTCGGCTGCTGGCACATCAGCTAAAGCGGGAAGCAGCCTCACGACTGATCCCTGAAATTAAAGATAGTCATGGCAACTTGAAAACAAGCCCACAAGAAATGAATGTTTTTGAGGGATATTACACTAAATTGTATACCTCTGAATCTACCTCAACTAAAGGACCAATGACAACATTTTTAGATGGCCTTGACTTCCCCTGTCTTGAACCAGATAAAATCGCGGAACTGAATAGAACAATAGAACTATAAGAAGTCCAAGCAGCAATTACAAGTATGCAAAGTGGCAAGACTCCGGGGCCTGATGGCTTTACGAGTTTTAAAACTAATTTAAAGACAAGCTTTCTCCAATTCTTCTTGGAATGTATCAGGAGTCGCTGATTAAGGATACTCTTCCACCTACTCTTTCACAAGCAACCATTACACTTTTACTAAAAAAGGACAAGGACCCTTCTGATTGTGGATCCTACCGGCCGATCTCACTTCTTAATGTAGACGCGAAAATCATTGCAAAGGTACTGTCTCGCCGACTTGAAAATATTATGCCTTTAATTATTTCTGAAGATCAGACTGGTTTTATAAAAGATCATCATTCATTTTCCAACATCCGCAGGTTACTTAATATAATTCACATTTCCCACTCCACATTGGTCCCAGCAATTGTCTCATTAGATGCCGAAAAGGCTTTTGACCGGATCGAGTGGGAGTACCTATTCACAGTCCTGCAGAAATTTGGTTTTGGTGATGTTTTCGGCTTCTGGATTAGACTTTTATATTCATCTCCGCAAGCATGTGTCAGCACCAACTCCACTACGTTCCCCATATTTCTCTTTAACGAGAGACACACGCCAAGGATGCCCACTTTCCCCCTTGCTTTTTGCAATTGCAATAGAACCACTATCCATTGCATTGAAAACATCTCCACTTTTGCGGGAGTACGGCGGGGTGGGATAGAACATCATGTGTCACTGTTCGCAGATGACCTTCTGTTGTATGTGAATGACCCAGTGGCATCTTCTCCTACAATTAAATCGATTCTGATGGAATTTGGTTCATTTTCAGGATATAAATTAAACTTCAAAAAGAGTGAATTGTACCCAATAAACGATTTGGCTTGCCAAATTCAACAGTCTTCAGTAACTTTTCGTTTAGCCAGTTCGGGGTTCAGGTACCTTGGTGTGAACATAACCCGCAGTCTTGCCTCTCTGCATACAGCCAACTTTAACCACTTCGTTGAAAATATGAAAAATGATCTTCTTAGATGGAGCAACCTGCCCCTGTCACTACTACCTGGCAGGGTGCAGTCTATAAAAATAAATGTATTCCCCAAAGTTCTGTACTTGTTTAGATGCTTACCAATATTCTTGCCAAAATCTTTTTTCCAGTCTATTGATAAGATTATTTTAAACTTTATCTGGACGGGTAAGTCGCCACGGGTGAGCAAGGTCTTCCTCCAACGCCCAAGGGACTTAGGTGGTCTGGCTCTTCCTAAATTTATTTTTTATTATTGGGCAACTAACATTCAAAAAATATAATTTTGGATTAATGCCCCTGAGACTGATTGGTGCATTTTGGAGGCTCAATCATGCTATTCATCTCCTCTTCCTGGTATACTCATCTCTTCCGATAAAACTGTCCAGCCACTCTTCTAACCCGATTGTCCTTGCTACTCTTAGAATTTGGATTCAATTTCCTCTTCACAGCTTCTTCTCTGGGTCCGATTAGTAATAATCATCTATTCCCACCTTCCGTAGTGGACAAAACCTTCTCACAGTGGAAAAAAAGAGGACTGAAGTGTTTCAGGGATCTTTATGACGGTGACCACTTCTCTAGCTTCGACTCTTTGTAAGAGATGTGGTCTGGAACGTTCAAATCTCTTCAGATACTTTCAGGTCCGCCACTTTGTAGTGAAACACTTCCCGTCATACCCTGACCTCCCATGCAAAACACTTTAAGAAAGCCTGCTGGACACACATCTGATCTCTAAAGTTTACAACCAGATCATAACTACAATGGATACCTTTTCTACAATCAATACCAAATGGGAAAGTCAGTTGAATATGAACCTGACAGAGAATTGGTGGGTGGGTGCACTGAATAGGGTGAACACATCTATGTCTTGTGCCAGACTTGGTTTCATTCAGTTTAAAGAGGTCCATAGGATGCACTTCAGTAACAGCAGACTAGCTAACATATTCCCAGGTCTTGACCCAGGATGTAACCGTTGTGATCATCCTCAAGCAGATTTACTACACACGTTTTGGGCGTGTCCTAAACCTGAACATTTCTGGTGCTATGTTTTTGATATTTTAACTACAGTTTTAGGGATCAAGGTACAACGTGCCCTCTTCTGGCATTCTTTGGAATCCCAGCCAAACCCATTCTATATGGTACCAAAGAGATAGGGATATTATTGCCTTTACCACTCTTCTGGTGCGTCGCAGAATACTTCTTGTTTGGAAATCTCCAAATTCACCATCTCAGTCTGCCTGGCTTAAGGATGTGATGTTTTTCTTAAGTCTTGAAAAAGTTAAATATGCACTTAGAGGCTGTAATGACCATTTCACTAAGAAATGGCAACCTTTCATTTCATATTTTCATAATCTATCAGTGGTGCCCACTGAATGAGACACGCCTGGTAATTTGTACTGATTTATCTGGTCCTCTGTCCTTCCCCTGTCTGTCTGATTAACTGTAACTTAACTTAACTACTTAACTATAGTTTTACAATACTGTACTACATAAACGTTATGCAAACGAACGTGGAGGCCATATGTGTGGGTGTTTTGATTTAATCAGTTTGTTTGTTCTACTTTCCTGTTCTTTTCTTCTTTACTATTGTAAACTGAGTAACACATACACAAAAAATGAAAATACTTGCTCTTTGATTCTTGTATGTCATAGTGTGCATTCTCATCAATAAAGTATATATTAAAAACAATAAAATAAATGTGAACATTGTTTCATCATACATGAAGAGTGTATTTAGTAAGATTAAGATGAAGTCCCACGTAGTCATAGAGCATCAAGAGGCATTGCTATGTATTGTTGTAGTGATTGCTGACAATTTGTAATGAGCAGTTACAATTGGAAGTGCTGGTCAGTTAAACTGTAAGTGCAGAGTGATCAGTTGAAATTAGAAGTGCTGGAAAGAAACATGTAGAAACATGCCATTAAATGATTCCAGTAGCCAATTTACTAAGAAGAGTAGCCAAACCTTTTGATGTTTGGCTTTGTTTTACAGCAAAGTGTAGGCTACAGCGGGGTCTCATTCCCAGATTGTGAAATATGAAGTATTGTCACACCCCTCGCATCTCATACCCTTACCTAACGTACTTAACTTGCTTATTTCAACCCAAACCACAATCTTTTACTAACCTAACCAACCAGTTTTTGTTGCCTATGTGACGCCAACCGGTGCGTTAAAACCGAGTGGCGTCCGTATGTGACAAATTAGGAATGACAACAGGTTTGATATTCTTTTACATCAATATGCCATTGTCACTTACAAAAATTCCAAGGGAAAAAACACAATAACGGGAGAACATGTGACAAAGACAGACTACGAACACAGAGAGACAATCAAGCTGGGTGGGCCGTTCAGTGCTGTGAAGAACCTGTGTCGTGTGACGGCGGCGGTTGGCTTCACCGTGTGTGTTTGGCATTAGTCTGTCAGGGCACCGCTGTAAATTAGACCCCGCTTGTCTTGGATCCGGTCCATCCAGATACACCACTATTCCCCACTGCCAGCTCCACCACAGACAGAGGAACATTTGTCAAAAGTTAGTCGAGGAGAAGAAAATATGCCCCAGACGTTCAGAAAGAGAGAGTGGATTTTTGTCATGTCAAATGGAGAACTTTAAGCAAGGGTTGGTAATATAAACATG
>JAVDOI010000062.1:633881-661381 GCA_032191485.1 Leptoclinus maculatus | reverse complement strand
TCAAACAGACCATAAAGCAGGGGATGCTTTAGGGGCGGGGCTACACAGTGATTGACAGGTCACTGCTGCTACCAGAGACGTATACGGCGTCTCTACGTCACTCCTCCTCATTCCAAATATGGTCACTTCTGTTCATTGTCTGCAAAAAACAACAACATGGCGACGGCCGTAATCCAACATGGTGACGGCGAAATTGCCGAAGTCAAGGCAGCAGTCTACAAACCAATAGGTGACTAGGTCCACCTCTAATATACAGTCTATGACTGGAACACTTGAGCTAATGAGGTTTTCAACAAAAACGCCCCCCCCCCCCTTTGCTTTTTGCAGCTGTGAGGGCCAGACAGGCAGTACTACTTCCCCAACATCTGTACATACACTTTGTTGTGTGAAATTGGCGGAGTTCCCCTTTAACTCAGCCACAAATTGGGCATATAGGTAAGGAACCAAAGACCAGAGCCACATCTCTGTCCTTCGTTTCTCTCTCTCTCTCTCTCTCTCTCTCCCTCTCTCTCTTTGTGTGTGTGTCTCTCTGTCTCCCTCTCTCTCCCTCCCTCTCCCCCTCTCCCTCCCTCTCTCTCTCTCCCTCCCTCTCTCTCCCCCTCTCCCTCCCTCTCTCTCTCTCCCTCCCTCCCCCCCTCTCTCTCCCTCTCTCTCCCTCTCTCTCTCTCCCTCCCTCCCCGCCTCTCCCTCTCCCCCTCCCTCTCCCCCTCTCTCCCCCTCCCTCTCCCCCTCTCCCTCCCTCTCTCTCCCTCTCTCCCTCTCTCCCTCTCCCCCTCCCTCTCTCCCTCCCTCTCCCCCTCCCTCCCTCCCCCCTCCCTCTCTCCCCCTCTCTCCCTCCCCCCCTCCCTCTCCCCTCTCTCTCCCCCTCTCTCTCCCTCCCCCCCTCTCCCTCTCTCTCCCTCTCCCCCCCCCCCCCCCCCCTCTCTCTCCCTCTCTCTCCCTCTCTCTCTCTCCCTCCCTCCCCCCCTCTCCCTCTCTCTCTCCCTCCCCCCCTCTCTCCCTCTCTCTCCCCCTCTCTCCCCCTCTCTCTCCCTCCCTCTCCCCCTACCCCCCCCCCCCTCTCTCTCCCTCTCTCTCCCTCTCTCTCTCTCCCTCTCTCCCTCCCTCTCCCCCTACCCCCCCCCCTCTCTCTCCCTCTCTCTCCCTCTCTCTCTCTCCCTCCCTCCCCCCCTCTCCCTCTCTCTCTCCCTCCCCCCCTCTCTCCCTCTCTCTCCCCCTCTCTCCCCCTCTCCCTCCCTCTCTCTCCCCCTCCCCCCCTCCTCCCCCTCTCTCCCTCCTCGCTGGTGACAGCCAGGTCTCACTGAATGCTTGACTTGTTCCGGGTGAAGCTGCAGGTCACTCAGTCTCCAGAGGTTCTCCTTCTGTCCACTGAGGTGTTCATAACTCCACCACTGCTGTAATGAGTTCATCTGCCTTCATTCACTCTGTCAAACCACCAAGATGTCGCAAAATATACCTCAGACAGGATGTTCTCCAAACATTGGTGGAATGATGAATCTAAAAATAACTCTGATATATTGGTAACACTTTATAATAACTACACTGTTATGAACTGCACACTAATGCATTATTAATGTAGGAACAATGCTTTATAAATGATGAATTAAGTGTTTACTCATGCTTAACTAATGCTTCATAGTGTGTAGTTATTATAACGTGTGCATTATTCACTGAAAAGCCACTTTTGACCAACAGATAAAAATACTAAGTCACTGGTTGAAACCACAGTGAATTCATCCCCCAATATATTTTCTTGGAAAACAAGCCTTTGTCAAGCATTCATCATTCATTTCTTAACTGTTTAGACAAAGCAGGGACTGAACTATACAACACCTCAAAGAAATACCAGCTCAGTGTAGCGGGGTTGTGCAAACTGCCTCTGCATTGGATAACAGGCCTGATGCACTGATTTGCATACGGAGCAGCTGGATCATGGGTCGGTGATGATATGTTTTCTGTTGCCTTATTTTGGAATTAACGCATATCCCTGCGGGTGTTCAAATATCGAACCACATGTCAGAAATACAGCATAGTCCCACCACATGAATGCCAAATGGATGTTTTACTATTCAAATGCCTAATTCTCAAACATGTTAACTGTCCAGGGAAGAAATTAGACGTAATATATCTCAACACAACAGTAAATAATTTGCATTTTATCATTATTCTATATTTCACATTTGGATTTTGCATCCATCATTACTGACTTTGACAACTTCTAATACTCCCATACTATAAGTGTTTACAGCAGTGGTGGGCCGTCAGGGCCAGCTAAGCCTTCTCTGCTGGCCCAAACAGAATCACAAAGTTGCACATTGCAATCCCATTGCACAGCTCCTGTCTTCCTCTGTTGCTCTGCTTCCAGCACAGCTTGTTTTAAGGAGAGCTGTTATCCAATCAGATTCAGCCTCTATGTCTCTATGTGAGAGAGGCCTGAGGTCCTCTAGGTCAGTGATTTTCAACCGCTGTGAGATCGTCCGGTGTGCCGTGGGAAAATGTCCAATAAAATATTATTTAGTTGCTGTAAATACTTTGCCATTGTTGAGCGTCTGAGCTGCAATAGAGTGGTTGACTAAGTAATAAATACTCTTCCATGCCAGTGGGCGGCAGTAGGTAGCGCAGTAATGACCTCGTTAATGTAGGACAGTAGAATGAAATGATGGGAGAGGTTGAGGTGACGAGACGAACAGCGATGGAGAAATATTTGAAAAGGCAAAATGCAGACTCTGAACTGGGCCCTGGACAACATAACCCAGATGAAAAGCCTAGTAAGGATCAACACATTGAGAGACTTGTCATTAAATTGTCAGCATATATCCGGTGTTACGGTTTTACTGGTTCTTGTCATTGTGTTAATTACATTGATTTGGATTATATGCATTGTCCGTTAATTATGAAGCATCCCGTCATGCGCGGGGTTATTGTCCGGACAATTGAATCCGTTCGGGCTGTTGTTTCCCCGCTAAGCTAGTTAGCTTAGCCTCCCTGAATACACGTGCGGTGCCGCCGCCTCAGCTGTTTTTTGTTATTGTTCCGGGTTCAGAGGTCACACAGCCCGTTGTCTGTTACGTGAGCGCAGTCCACCAAAAACATATTTCCCACAATTTAAGCTTCTGCATTTTCCAAATGCACTAGTATTATTCAAACGTATTGTTCGGTTCGTAAGCCTCGTACCGAACGGTTTAATACGAATACGTGATGTTACACCAATAGAAACAAATAACCGTAGGTGGCGTCATAATGAGCTTATTAGGAGCTGGCTCAAGTGTAGTAGGACAGCACAGAAGGCCCAGGTATGAAATGCACGGCCGCCACTGGTATACAGCAGTGGTGTACAGTAACGAAGTAGAAATACTTCGTTACTGTACTTAAGTCGTTTTTTTGGATATCTGTACTTTACTTTACTATTTATATTTCTGTTGACTTTCACTTTTACTTCACTACATTTTGCAAAGAAAACTGATACTTTGACTCCGATACATTTCCCCTGAAACCTTCGTTACTCGCTACAAAATCAATTCTATCTTTAGAAAACAAATGAATCATGAGACCAACGTCGGGGACTGTGGTGGAACACAGACCGCAAGCAAGCAGGTTTGGCGAATCAGTGGTCCTAGCTTGCAAGTTAAATCATCGGTTAATCACGTTAATGCGCAATTGCAAACAAGTGCTCTCAAAGCCGCAGTTTTTTGATTCCCAGTGATGCCCAGGATGCTAGCTAGCGAGCGACTACATGAGTAGAATTCCACTCTACGATGACTGATTTCTCGATGGAAGCAGAAATGGAAGCACCTGCTACTCCCGCAACAAACGACGGTGGTGACGAAGACCAGCACCCGTGGCCATATTTGCGAGAAATGTTTTCTTATTTTGGAGTGAAAGATTCTTCGTACCGGATGAAGTGCCTCTATGGAAGCCCATTGCCGCAAGCAAAAAAATAAAAAAGGTAACTAAAAAATAAAGAATCCACCCAAAAAATAAAACATCCACCCCAAAAAAAAATAATATTTTTTATTAACTAACGAGTTAGTGAGCTGAGGAAGTGTTGACAGTTGTGAGATTTTGTTGATTTGAGTCATCTTAGCTATAATCATTGCAGCACTAGTTGGCTAACGTTAGCTAACTTAACGTTAGCTAACTTAACGTTAGCTAGCCACCACACCATAGGATTGACAGGAGCCGCAAGAGCGCAGCATTACGATTTGGTTTCAAGTAATGACTGGATTGTTACTTTCGGTGCTGCTTTAGTATTGATCATGTTTTGATATTTGAGTCATTTTGTGGATGATCACATCGAGTTATGATGGCAGCAGTCGCCCAATTGTAGATTCAACTTGAGCAAAACCTTTGCCTATTGTGTTCAAATCAGGCCCATAGGAGTTTACAAGGCAGGTGTCCTTTCTCAAAACACTCACCTGATGCATCAAGTTGATATTTTTAGCTGAACACAATATTATGCATTTGCCCTCTACATCCTCTAGTCTACTTATAAACGCACTGTTACAACTCCTTCATAGTGTCATATTGCTTTTCAGAGAATTATGATGATAAATTCATAGTAGATGCACAAGTATACTTATGTACAATATATTATGTTGAACATTGTTGCTCCTGGATGGATCACAGCCAAACCAATTATGTTCAACACAACTCCTTGTCCTTGGTCATGGTGGCCACAGCACTTAAAAGAATAAACTTCATAATTCTCAAAATGTTGACCCTTTGCTTTTTTATTAACAGCATTTACTTGTACTTTTACTTTCAATACTTAAGTACATTTAATATCACAAAATTACTTTTGATACTTAAGTACAGTAAATATCAGATACTTTAAGACTTTTACTCAAGTAGTATTCTAACAGGTGACTTTCACTTTCACTGGAGTCATTTTCCAGTAAGGTATCTTTACTTTTACTCAAGTATGGCTTTTGGGTACTTTATACACCACTGGGATACAGTATGTGTCTTTTTACTTTACACTATTCTGTGTGTTTTTGTACGTGGTAATTGGTCTGCATCTATGTATGAAGGTATATTTGTGTCTTTATTATGCAAAAAAAAAAAATGTTTTGAGAGCAAATTTCTCGCACTGGAATCAAAAATCAAGTTTGTAAGTAAAAATATATAAACTGAGAACAAATTATTTGTTAGTTTTGCTTATGAAACTAGAATTTTTGGCTGCAAATCAAAAACCTTTGCTCTCAAAAAAATAAACTTTGCTTTAGTCAACCTCTGAAGTTTGAAAGTGAAGTTATTAAAAGTTACTTCAAGGCTTAACTACGGTCGAGCAGACGAGCTACCGCTAACGTTAGCAAATGTCACGTAAGTTAACCGATCATTTTAACAAACGTGATGTTATAGCTCCCGGTAAGGGAGTAACGTATGTTAACGTATGTAACGTTAGATGCACTTTGCCTGAGGCATGCCTATGTTAGCTAAGGTTAGCTACGCATGTATGACACAATTTTAAATAAATCCTGAGCTTGGTTTTCTCCGACCGAGAAAGTGAGGCTTCATGTCAACACAGCAGCCCTCCATGTCGTTCTTTAAAAAAGAGACTCCACGACACTAACAACATGAGAACAAAGTGAAGTGCTGCTACATTTAAAATAATTTTGACAAAACAGAGCAATATAATGTCAACTCACCTCCATGTCGCTCATCACAGTGACCTCCCGTCCGTGTTTAGTGGAAGCAGATACCGAGAGCCAAGTCGAACCCACCAATAGAAACTCCTGGCTCATTCAGCTCTAAATATTTAGAATACATGTAGTGTATTTATGAATAATGAAATAATGAAATAGCTATAACTTTGGGTGTCTAGGCCAGCAGAGAAGGCCTTGCTGAAAGAATAAACCACAGTAAGAAACAACCATCATAGGAAAATGTTAACTTAGTTCTTCTCAAAACATTATACGTTGTGTTTTATGTCAGCTGAAGAAAAAAAGTCATAATTTTAGGACATTTCCCCTTAATTGTGTAATGAAAACAGACAGGAAATGTGTGTCTTCTGCATCTGTGTCTGTCTCCTTCAAAATAATGGACAGAGTGTCCTTACCCCCCTGATAGTGTGTGATACTTTAAATTAGGACCCTAAACGTTTGACAATGAATGTATTTGATCAATACATTGATATGGAAAATTATTATTTTAAAAGCACAAATTAAAACATGAACAGAAGACAATTGATACTAATTGAGAAAGTCATGTAAAATTGGCATGATGAAATAAAGCACCTGTGGGATATGACCTAGTATACCTCTAGGGGTCTGCGGGGGCCCCAGGTGGTTAAATACATGATTTGCTATCCATGAAGTGTTTCTTTGTGTTTGAAATGCTCAGATATGCATGAAGCTGGGGTTGGGAGGAGAACAATATGATGCGATGACGTTTGGGGTAAAAGTACCGGCAAAATCCTTAATCTACTGTCACCCCTGCTCAAGGGCACTCCGACACTCCGACACGAGGAGCCAGGGATTGATCCGCCAGCCTTGTGATTAAAGGACGACCCGCTCTACCCCCTGAGCTACAAAAGAACGGCATGTGAACATAACAATGTTTTCAAAGCCTATATTGCTTGTGTCACATGCCAGATGCTTCTGTTTCCACCTCAGACAAAAGTAAATGCTTTTTCCAATCAGTGTTTTATGCGCAATTATAAAATGTGCAGAGGAACAGGTGGATGGGAACGCACTATTGACAAGACATTGTCACTATTTTTGTGTAAAAATATTTGAACCAAAAGCGTCTTCACAACCTTTGAGTAGTGTTTGTCTCTGTTCATGCATAGTAAGAGTAGCAGAGATCAGCTCAAAACCAGATGATGATGTATGCTAGTTAGTAATCCGAGTACTTTTATCAACCTGCAGTAATGGAGTCAGTCTGATTGAGTGTGAAGGGGATTGAATATCTTACTCAAATACAGTCCAACCGGACTCATGGGAATCAAACCTACAACCTCTCATGGTAATGGGATGGTCTGTTTAAGCATACAGGCCACCATGCTGCATACAGTACGTGTGTATATGTGTGTCCCTGTGTGTGTCACTGCGTATAGAGTGGTGTGGCAGCCAGGGCCTCATGACAGATCAGGGCATTCAGGCCAGTGACATTCCTCCAGAGTCCCAGATGCATCATGGGCCAGCGGTGTGAAAAATGCCGGTCGGCCTGATCCACTCAGCCGCAGATGAATGGAGCGCTCGGTGCACTCACCCATAGATGAATGGAGCGATCTGTCTTGTCAGCGGAGGTCGACCGAGAGGTTACAGTATCCCGCGTATACCTGTGTGTGTGTGTGTGTGTGTGTGTGTTTGCTGACACCGGAGACTAGCTACAGTACACCACACACACACACACACACAGTGAGAAACAAAGACAAGCACAATGATAACAAATAAAGTATGCACATCTACAGTCACACAATAATAACAATGTAATAACAATAACATCCCTGCACCCAAGATCTTTGCCTCATATCCATGTATTGATCATGCAGGAGATGCATGACTGCAGACCGATTAACAATAATTTATTTAAGTATCGTGAACGCTCAGGTGCAGACATGGTTGCAAAAAGAATAAAAGTTTTGATTAAAGTAATAAACGCAAGGAAATTTATCAAAATTAAAATCCAAACACATCAAATTCTATAAGATCTTCTGTTTTCTATCCAACACATTACAGTCATTAGACGCTTTTATCCAAAGCGACTTACAATTCAGATTCTATCACATTCATACACCGTAGGCACAGCTACGGGAGACACTTTGGGATTAGGTGTCTTGCTCAAGGACACATGGACATGCGACTAGCGGAGCCGGGGATCGAACCGCCGACCCTCTGATTGAAGGACGGCCCTGCTCTCCACTTACCCACAGTTTTGGGATGTAACTGTATTTGTCAGTCTGATCCATGGTTAAGTGGCAAACTCGTTAGCCTGTTAGCTTTGCTTGGTAGCTAACAGGCTAACGTACCGTTTGTCTCGTAACTGTCCACAAACCATTGCTGCTTTGTGGAACACTTTTTACTCCCAACTAAATAAAAGCATCCCATAAGCCAATGAGAGCTTCCTCCATTTCTGGACTCTCGGCTCTCGATCTCCTCAAAGGTCAGCTCTGTCACTGTTTCTGCTTGGCATAGTGGTGCGAACTGGGCTAAATGAATGTCAACACAGTTGCGTTATTACTGATTCATTTAAACTCATATCTTCATAAAAGAATCCTAACCCTAAATTGGTCGGAATTTTCTTAGATTGCCATCATTTAGGATTGTACAAATAAACATGCACACACGCAGACACACATTGGACGCTATCAAACACGCCTTGGTGTCTCTGAGTTTGTTTTACACACACTCTCACCCCCCCGCCACACACACACACACACACACAGCGAGCCCATCTCCTCAGCCATCAGCCCGGAGCTCCGGCGCCCCGAGCAGTGGCTCTGACACGTCTATATGTTTTTCCGCCTGACCTTTTGCCGTCCTTTCTGCCACAGCCCGTAAACCATAAGCTGATATATGAAGGCAATTTTTAGCGGTGCCACTTGTATCTGAGTGATTGCGTACGCTTTACATTTGGGGCGCCTGCCACCTTGCCACCCCCCTCCCCCTCCAGATCTCTCTATTTGGATAACGGGTGATGTGGGGTTGTGGGGGCTAGAGAAGGGGGGGGGGGGGGGGTGAAAGGATGGGGGGATGTGATGCCGAATACACACATCTATCTACTCCTAGGGCAAGGAGTCGGCTGTGTGATAGCCTTTTTAGTGGACCAGGCAGAACTTAAGAAGCTTTACAAGGACAGGTCTGACTGCAGCTATGTTACTGTTGGGGACAAATCTAAATGACTAATTATTATGCATTTAATAATTAGTGAATGTTATACATCTAACATGAACTCATGTCCTCTGTAAGTGTTTAAAGCTATGTCCTCAAATGGTTTGATGTGAACTTTCGAGGCCCTCGTATCTCTGGCGTCTGAAACTTCCTCTGACACCAGAGTCTCAGATATCTTGGGCCAGCAGATGTTGATCCTAAATAATAGACAATAAAGCTGTAGCAGACGTCAATACTTGAGCAGAGCTGATTTGCTACCAAGACTTCCTGATTTCATAGAATGACCTTTGTACTAGAACAAACTGTTGAAGTGTTGTTCCAGGTTTAGTGAAGATTGCGCTGTGTGTGTTATCCAAGTGTGACAAGTTTATCGTGAATGACCCTGTACCACCACGCTGCTTGTGTTTAGCAGTATATATGACTGAGACTCGGAGACAAACCTCCGATCCATGTATCCATGTATGTGTTTCAACTCTGTTCCTTCTTGCAAGAATAAATGTCCTGATTAAAGATCACATCGGTTACAAGACATCCCAACATCCAGACATCCCAACATCTGTGACATAAGGTAGAAAAGAACAAGAATTGTCGTCATTTTGTTTGATTTTAGGATAGATGGTATTTTGCGACATTGTTCTTTGGGGAACTAGTGTTGCATGTGCATGTGTTCAATATAATAGTTTTTTTGTATATTTTGATGCATTTAAACAGCGCCGTCTTCAACATTCACCCATTCAAACACACACCCATATACTAATGTGCTACCATGCTAGGTGCCATCAGGATCTAATCTAAATGCTCATTCACACACACACACCGATGGCGCAGCCTTCGGGAGAAGTTTGGGGTTCAGTATCTTGCCCAAGGACACTTTGACATGCAGAGTTGATGAGTGTGAGATCGAACCACCGATCGACCCTCTGAGCCACATTGTTTCATTTCTTTTAGCAAGAATACATCAGATTTAGTTTGGGACGTATCAGTTTGGACAAACAGAACTATGGAAGCTAATGCTAACTTTACATTAGACAAATGTAACAAATGTACTAATGTCATTTTGCACTGGACTAGAGTACAGGTGTAATTGGGTGTATTGATTGGTTATCGCACACGATAAACAGTTTCACTCATGCTTGAATGAAAACGCTGTTGTCGACACAGACGTCTTCTGGTCATATGGAATCAAAACGTTTCAAGTGGTACTTGTTTCATTTGAATGAAGTGGATATTATTAGTACTTTATTGTCCACTTACATACCGTTAAAAAAACAGAACTACATAATACACCTAAAAGCACACTCAGCCTGGGTATGTCAACAAAACAAGGAGAAGTTCGTATTACAACACACACAGAGGGAGACATTACTACACTATATCTTTACAGAGCAAATTGTTGTTTGCTGTGACAGTATATACAGTATATTAATCATTTTACATTTAGCACTTTTAAATAGACATCATAAAAACGGCAGCAGTCACCAATGTCTAATAAAATACTTAGTTTAGTGAGATGACAGCGGATGAAATATCTTTCAGTACATACCATGGACTGTTCAATTAGCCTGCTGCAGAAAGAGGCACATAACCATGGTATGCATGCCTGTCTTCAAGTGGGGGCAGTATTTAGATATTCAAGGTCATTTTTATTGGGTTTTACATATTATGATTTAAATCAAGTTTTTTTACAAACTATTACATTAAATTAAACTATTTTTGTCAAAGGCCAAATCTTTTCATTTGAGGGTCCGATTTGGCTTAAGCTCCACTATTTGCCAACTACTGCTAAACCATAGTAATTTGATAGGATGAAAATAAACTCCTAAGAAATACCTTAAGAACTTCTTTTGTATTGTCAAAACATAACATGACATTTCCATGTATATTTTTATTTAGTGAAATGAAGAAACTAAAATGTGTTGGCTTTAACTACAACATGTCAGCACCATGGCTTTGCAAAGCCTCTATATACTGTCCCCCAGCTTTAATGCTGGAGATGGGGTCGGTTTGATTAGCATTAGTTCATGTTCCAGTAATGGACTGAGGCTCTAGCTCGTTAGCTTTGTAACGTATGTTTGAATAGGCGGCCTCTAGGCCCTATATCACAGCATCAAATTGAGCTTGTTAGCTTGTTAGTATGAACTTATGCTATAGGAGCTATATGGCAGTAGGCCATGTTACATTACCACGACGCAATGACACTTGTTAGCCTATTAGCATAACCCCCTATTAGATAGACAAGGGGGGTGTGCAGTGCATTAGCCCATGTTACAGTAATGGAAAGCCTTTGTTAGCTTGTTAGCATGCAAAACAGGTAGGGGTCTGTGAGTGGCATTACAGCCTGTTTAAGAGCACTGGAACGAGCCGCCACAGTTAGCTAGTTACCATAATCTCAAGAAGTGTGTGTGTGTGTGTGTGTGTGTGTGTGTGTCTTCCCTCCAACACTTTTCAATTACAGCTGCTCATTGTCAGGTTGTAAATGGCTGGGTCAGCTGGCTGGAGTTCTGCCTTTGAACACGATGCTGACGTCCCTACAAAGGCATCATTAGAGGCTTGGCCCAGCAAGAGACGCCCTCACTTTTCAATCACCCCTGAGGAAACAACTCAATAATGTGCCAAAGATGAAAAAAATACAATGTATAACAAAAAAATTCCCCTACAAGAAGAAATAAGAAAGAAACTTCAATCTAATCCGTTCCTTTATTTCCTCTGCTCTGTTCTGTGCCCTTGCATAATCCCCCATTTGATTTTTTTTCTCTTATCATTAATATTGAGACAAATATGTTGAAGCAACTTTGAAGAGACATTTCTCATTTTCACTTGATCTAAATATTCAGTGACACCCCCGCCCCCACCTGTGCCCCAAGAAAAAGGAAAGAAAGGCTTTCTCTTTCACACTTTATTTTTTTCCACAGACAAAACACAAAATAAATAAAAAAAGGATCTGGATTGCTCTGTCTCTTCAAAAACATGATAACTCCTGTGAAATATTCAGGTTGTGTTATCGTTGACATGTAAACATCGTCCATTTCGCCCACTTCTCACGACATCGCTCCACTTGAGCTCTTATTCTATGAGTTAACAGTTCCATATCGTACATTTCATTCACAGTTTTCATCTTGTGATGGTGGTTCTGCCTTGTGCCATCTCTTCGTAATAACCTTCTTACAAGCTGCTAGCAACATTTTCAGCAGATACCCGTCTTCTCTTAACACAGTGTCTGCTGTTATGTTACCAAAGTAGAGAAACATACATGACTTAGGTATATCATAGCCCACAATTTGGACTATAACCATATGGACATTTCCCCAAAACTGTACAATTTCCAGACATAGCCAAAATACATGTGAGTGGTTTACATTTACTGCCCCACATTTCCTCCAACATGGTTGGACAATAGACAGACATTTGTTTGTAATTTGTGGAGTAATAAAGAATCTGATTACATTCTTCCAACAATGTTCTCTCCAAGTACGCGAGGATGTTGAAGACTGTTGTGTCCTCCAAATATTCAACCATTCGTCCTCTATAATATTCACACCGAGTTCTTGTTCCCATTTCAGTTTTACATAAAAAGTTATATTTCCTAATTGTTCCATCAGATGTTGATATATAGTCGATGTGATTCTATACTTCTTTGAGTTGTAAACTCCTATTATGGTTCTAATTATTCCATTTTTATCCAAGTTCATTTTGTGCTTTATTTCTCTGTCGAAGAAGTCCCTTAATTGCAGATATCTGAAGTGGTCCTGGTTATTTAGTGAGTATTTGTCTTTCAGCTCCTGGAAACTCACAACACTCCCGTATTTAATAACCGTGCATATTGCTGTTATTCCATATGAACCTCAGATCGAGAGTACCCGGGATAAAATGTCTATCATAGGCTATCCATCGTAGAAGCCTGAGCTCTTCTTCTAATCTGTATTTTCGTACCAATTTAAACCACATCTCTAACGTAAATCAGGTGACAACATCCATCGGCTTTCTCTTTCACGAGTGTAGATGGAATACAAACATTAATGGTGTTACTAATTACAATGGGAGATTCAGAAATAGAGAAAAGAACAACAACACTCATGCATTTTCAATGTGATTTGCATTTGTATTCCAAGTTGTATTTTTGACTTTCTTTGCCTTTCATTTTTATTGGGTTCTCGCTAATATCTTCCAGGATCAAAGGCTTCCATTGGGTTTCTCTCATCTTGTTTTCTTCCTCCAAGAATTGTTTGCCTCCTAGGACCACAGCAGCACCAGTTGTGGACTAGTGCCACATTTTTGGGGAAGGAATAATTAGCTATTCCAGGACTATTCTCTCTGGTGACTTTAATCATGCCCCTCCGTCCTCCACTCTGCCCACATTCACCCAGTATGTCACATGCCACACCAGAGACAATACAACACTGGATCTCTTGTATGCCAACACCAAGGAGGCATACTCCTCATCACCTCTCCCTCCCCTGGGAAGATCTGACCACAACCTAGTGCACCTCCAGCCTGTGTACAAACCTCTTGAACAAAGGCAGCCAGCTGTGACCCGCACAGTAAAAAGATGGTACGAGGAAGCCGAGGAGGCTCTGAAGGACTGCTTTGACTCTACTGTGTGGGAAGTATTCAGTGATGACCATGGGGAGGACATCGACAGTCTCACTCACTGCATAACGGACTACATGAACTTCTGTGTGGAGAACACCGTACCCACCAGGACTGTACGGTGTTTTTCCAACTGTAAACCATGGATCACTCCTGAAATAAAGGCCCTCCTCAAGGAGAAGAAGAGGGTCTTTAGATCAGGAAACAAGGAGGAGCTGAAGACAGAGGGAGAGGGAGCTGAGGAGGAAGATCAGGGAGGGGAAAAAAGTCTACAGGACGAAGATGGAGGATCAGCTGCAGCAGAACAAAGTCGGGGTCTGGAAGGACCTCAAGGAGATGTCTGGCTACAAGGGGCCCAACCAACAGCCTATGGGGGACCAAAAGTGGGTGAATGACTTGAACTTATTCTTTAACAGATTCGATCAGTTATCCACCCCTCCCCACATCCAGTCCTCCCTGCTGCTGCAACCTCCATTGTCTGCACCCCCTGTAGATTGCCCCCCTCCTCCACCCCCTTCCCTACAACACTCGGCTCCCCCCACACTCCTCATACACTACACTCCATGACCAGCGCCCCACCCCCCCTACAACAACCTATGGCACACCGCCCCCACCCCCCAACTTGTCCTTCACAACCTACCAGGTGAGAAAAGAACTGAGGAAGATCAAGGTGAGAAAGGCCACGGGTCCAGACGGCATCAGCTCAAGGCTCCTCAGGTCAAGTGCAGACCAGCTGTGCGGGATAGTGGAGCACGTCTTCAACTTGAGCTTGAAGCTGGAGAGTACCACAGCTGTGGAAAACATCCTGCGTGGTACCAGTCCCAAAGACCCCGCGACCCAAGGACTTCAACAGCTTCAGGCCGGTGGTGTTAACATCCCACCTGATGAAGACGCTAGAGAGGCTGGTCCTTGGGCATCTCCACCCCCTGGTGAGCTCATCTTTGGACCGACTCCAGTTTGCTTACCAATCTGGCATCGGGGTGGATGACGCTGTCATCTACCTGCTACACAGATGCCTTTCTCACCTGGAAAAGGCAGGAAGCACTGTGAGAGTCATGTTCTTTGATTTCTCCAGTGCCTTCAACACCATCCAGCCGTTGCTTCTGAGGGACAAGCTGGAGCAGACCGGGGTGGACCACCTCCTCACTGCATGGATCTTGGACTACCTCACCAACCGTCCACAGTATGTGCGGATACGGGAGTGTGAGTCCGACCTGGTGTCCTGCAGCACTGGGGCCCCGCAAAGAACCGTCCTAGCTCCATTCCTCTTCACCATCTACACCTCAGACTTCACACACAACTCTCCTAACTGGCACCTGCAAAAGTCCTCCGACGACTGGCGTCCGACGTCGGCCTCATTTCTGCCGATGATGACAGGGAATACAGGGGAACTGAACCAGGACTTCATAGGATGGTGCCAGTGGTTCCGGTGGCACCATCCTACGAAGTCCTGGTTCAGTTCCCCTGTATTCCCTGCCATCCTACAAAGAGCTGGTGGTGGACTTCCGCCGGGGTAAACGCTCTCCTCCGGTACCAGTGAACATCCAGGGAATGGACATTGAGATCTTATATGTACCTGGGTGTTCACTTGAACAATAAACTGGACTGGACTGATCACACACACGCACTCTACAAAAAGGGTCAGAGCAGACTCTATCTGCTGAGGAGACTCAGGTCTTTTGGAGTGCAGGGAGCACTCCTGAGGACCTTCTTTGACTCTGTGGTGGCATCAGCCATCTTCTATGGAGTGGTCTGCTGGGGCAGCAGCATCTCCACAGCAGACAGGAACAGACTCAACAAACTGATCAAGAAGGCCAGCAGTGTGCTGGGGTGTCCACTGGATACGGTGGAGGTGGTGGGAGACAGGAGGATGATGGCTAAGCTATCATCCCTGATGAACAACACCTCCCACCCCATGAGGGACGCCCTGGCAGCTCTGTGCAGCTCCTTCAGCCACCGGCTGATTCACCCCCGGTGTGTGAAGGAGAGGTACCGCAGGTCCTTCCTTACTGCTGCTGTCAGGCTGCACAACCAGCTGTGCTCCTAGTAGACCACACAACACCAAAAACACTATAAAAATAAATAAAAATAGGTGCAATGTCTGTGTATATATATTTTATTTTAAGTTACGGTTTATTACTTATTTATAATACTTGCTGCTTTTGTTTCTTTTTTACCATGTACCTTGTTTGCACTGTCCACTTTGCTGCTGTGATCCTGTAAATGTCCCCACTGCGGGACTAATAAAGGATTATCTCATTTTATCTAATTTGACATCAAAAAGGGGACGAATCACAAAGGGTGCAGATAAAAGACGAGGCCCATTCTGGTGGACTGTTAACTATATTGTACTGTTTCCGTGTTTCCATGCTACATACAAAAGCTAGCAGCCTGGTTCATACTGCCCAGACAGTACAGAATGGGATTACACCAATTTAAATAACATTTGTGCACCTACTCTAGTTTTATTTGTATTTAATTGAGATACTTCCTCAACCCACCTTTCAACCCAATCATTTCATTATTAAGGTATCAGTGGAGAGGTATAGCGTCCCTTCCAGTGTACAACTTAAAAAACGCATCTGCGTTGGTTACATATGGCACTAATATGTCCGTGAAGCTTCTTCTTAGGGCATTTTACTAGACACCAAAACAGTCAAATACAGGGAGTCAGTCCATAAAGGCAAAACAAAAACGACAAGGTGCAGGCAAAAATCCCAAAACTGACAACAAGACAAAGTTACAAACCAAAGAAACAAACGCGGGAGAATAATCCTGGGAGACGATGAATACACTGGTGGAACAAAGACAATCTGGCAACCAGAACAGGGAAAGCAGGGGAGTATATGTGTGGGGTCGGCAGAGGGAAAAACCAGGGGCAGGTGATTGAGCACAGGTGTAGTGAATGAGAGCAATCAGGAAACACACTCAGACACAGAGGGTACATCTCAAGTCTCTTAATTGCATCCCCGTTTCCCTCACTTGGGTCCTTTCCTTGCGTCTTAGTCCCTCCCACCAGAGATGCATGGAGGAAACCATGCGAGGAGAGAGGAAACGAGGAAATATGTTTTATGAGACGTCCTTTCCTCAGTTGCGTCACGTGAAGCGACGTCTGATTCTGATGACGGCGGCCGCTGATCACAGCTCAGCTGTCAGTCATCTTTAACAGCTGGAGAGACTTTTGAGAAGTTTGTGTCTGTACACATGATCACTGTACTTAATAGTAGTATCTAATAATACTAATAACTAATAAAGACACACAGTTATCTTCACTGCCAGAGTAGAGGTGTTGTCTCTCTGTAGCCTGTTATCTCTTTAACAAACTGTGTTCTGTTTATAAGCGCAGGATCGATTTCTACCGGCAGAATGAGTTTGACTTATTTATGAATTATTTGCATCTGTACGTTTTGAAATTCAGATTGTGATGTCAATATAAATTAAATAACCCAGCATATGATTATGGTTTCCCTTGACTACTGGAATTAATTTATTAGGCTCCAAGTTTCAGGTTAAACTTAAATTATAAAACTCATCAGACACTCAGGAATGATCCGCCTCACGTGACTGAATGAAATGATGATAAATGATGTAAAAAGCTCTCTCTGACTTTAATTGTTTCCATAATGAAAATTATTGATGGTAATATCAGATCATGAAAAAACAAATCTTTCTAATAAATGAAGAAAGTTGTTTGTGGTCCTTTTGTTGTTTAGTCTACAATGAACATACATTTAAACCAGATGGTGAATCAGAAAACTAATCAAATATTAAACTAGAGTTTAATCTGCGACCCGTCTTCACTGTTTACATGTTGAAACAAATCGTATCAGTCCGATCGGCTGCAGCGTCCAATCACATAACAGATGAACAATGAGGGGGCGTGTCGGCCATTAAAACACTTCCTGGAAGGCTGTTCTCGTGCGTCCTCGAGGCCTATGGCGGCGACAGCGGCAGGAACTGGAGCTCGCTGCGGCTCGGAGGAGGCAGCGGCAGGAACTGGAGCTCGCTGCGGCTCGGAGGAGGCAGCGGCAGGAACTGGAGCTCGCTGCGGCTCGGAGGCGGCAGCGGCAGGAACTGGAGCTCGCTGCGGCTCGGAGGAGGCAGCGGCAGGAACTGGAGCACGCTGCGGCTCGGAGTAGGCAGCGGCAGGAACTGGAGCTCGCTGCGGCTCGGAGGAGGCAGCGGCAGGAATTGGAGCTCGCTGCGGCTCGGAGGCGGCAGTGGCAGGAACTGGAGCTCGCTGCGGCTCGGAGGCGGCAGTGGCAGGAACTGGAGCACGCTGCGGCTCGGAGGAGGCAGCGGCAGGAACTGGAGCACGCTGCGGCTCGGAGGAGGCAGCGGCAGGAACTGGAGCACGCTGCGGCTCGGAGGAGGCAGCGGCAGGAACTGGAGCACGCTGCGGCTCGGAGGAGGCAGCGGCAGGAACTGGAGCTCGCTGCGGCTCGGAGGAGGCAGCGGCAGGAACTGGAGCACGCTGCGGCTCGGAGGAGGCAGCGGCAGTAACTGGAGCTCGCTGCGGCTCGGAGGAGGCAGCGGCAGGAACTGGAGCTCGCTGCGTCTCGGAGGAGGCAGCGGCAGGAACTGGAGTTCGCTGCGGCTCGGAGGCGGCAACGGCAGGAACTGGAGCTCGCTGCGGCTCGGAGGAGGCAATGGCAGGAACTGGAGCTCACTGCGGCTCGGAGGAGGCAGCGTCAGGAACTGGAGCTCGCTGCGGCTCGGAGGAGGCAGCGGCAGGAACTGGAGCTCGCTGCCTTATTATTAGTTACTATTATTAAGTACAGTGATCATGTGAACAGACACAAACTTCTCAAAAGTCTCTCCAGCTGTTAAAGCCGACTGACAGCTGATCCAGCTGTGATCAGATCCGCTGTCATCAGAAACAGACGTTCGCTTCAGAGGAAAGGACATCTCATGTCTCTTAAAAAATATTTCCTCGTTTCCTCTCTCCTCGCATGGTTTCCTTGCGTCTCTCCATGCATCCCTGGTGGGAGGGACTAAGACGCAAGGAAAGGACACAAGTGAGGGAAACGGGGATGCAATTAAGAGACTTGGGATGTACCCAGAGACACAGGAGGGAGCCGGGAGGAGACCAGGGGCGGAGCCACACAGACACAGAAACACACAGAGACACAGGAACACAGGGGGCAAAGCTTAATCGTGACACAAACACAAAAATTTCATTTCATTTCATGAAACAAAGACATGACCTTGTACGGTAATAATGTATAATATGGCAGCTGCGTCTATATTACTGCCGTGGTAGTACTTTTGCCTCTTGCCCACATCGTTATGGACATGGGATCGAACCGCCGATTTTCTGATTGAAGGACGACCCCCTCTACCGCTGAGCACAGCCGACCCCATAACTCTTAGATAAGATTTAGCATGCAAACAGTAGAGAGATGAATGCAAAGTCGTTTAAACGTCTCACTGGAGTTTGACCAAAACTTGTCTTTTCTTTCATTTTGGAAAGGTTGTGGCCCGAAAGACTTTTAGTTTTTATTCAAACTGAGTTTTTTTTAAAAGAATATGAAAGTATCATAGCATAAGCATTATAAAAACCCACCATCTTGGTGGTCCTCGTGATAAATCAACAAAACCAAATCTGTAATAGTAGTAATTAATTACCCTTTAATTTAAAGTTAGAATGACATTTATTATTGTTTAAATATAATTTGTGTGTGGAGCACCAGCATTTTTGGTGTGTGCTGGAAATCATGCTACTGGACTGAGTTCTTTTTTTTTTTTTCATGTAATATTTGTGTGTGCGTGTGTGTGTGTGTGTGTGTGTGTGTGTGGGCATGTAGGTCACAGCTGTTGGAGATGGGCCAATGTCATGTGGATGTTAACTAGCCTTTAGGTTACTGTGCCTCGAACACTACCAGGTCGAAGCTCAACACTCGCTCAAAGCCTTCACCTGGCTCCACACACACAAGAACACACACACACAAACATGCATGCTTAGCAGACAAATGAACAATACTCAAACAGTTGTACTTTTCTTAGTTGTACTTTTTCTTTTGTTTGTTTCCTGTTTTTTTTTCACTTATACTCAAACACAAATACATCTACTAAAAACAAAGACTGTATAGTTTCATCTTTCTTTTCACACACACACACACACACACACACACACACACACACACACACACACACACACACACACACACACACAAATGTGTGCCAATACATGCCTGCCCATTGTATGGTTGCCACTGTCAAAATGCAAATCGGCACACTAATCGACTCCTCACAGTGCGTTATTTCTATATTTCCTTTCTGGTGACTTCATTAGAGAGGATAGCAGAACCTGGGTGACAGCATTAATTACAGGTGTGCGCATACACACTGGGAGCTATTTTCTACCGTCTCGACCTAATCATCATCATCATCATCGATATCCTCGTTATTGTCGCCATCATACCCCCTCGAGACCACCATGCTGGAAGCAGATGACGGGCTTTAAAACAGCATGCATGTACGAGTCAACATCCATGTTTGTATATATATATAAATAACACTGAAAGGGAGACTCTCCAAGATGATACTCTTCACAGCTGTGAAATGGTTAAATCAAGGTGGGGGTGAGGGGACGAAGGAGTGGGTTATGCCGTGTGTGTGTGTGAGTGTATTTCGGGGGGTTGTCGGGGAATAATTGCCTGGAGACGGTGCAGAAATAAGCCCTAATGGTCAGTAATCCAAGCCTGGAGAGGCCTCTCCACAGTGCTCCACTGAATGCCGGTAATGGGGTTCCAGCTTACATATGCATAGATCTTTCTCCATTAAAGCCGGTTTGAATGACAAATATGGGTACGTATAAAAAAAAGAAAAAGAATAATAATAAAAAAAGTGGAGGGAAAGAGAGAGAGAGCGGAGAGAAGATTTTCTCTTGGCTTGCAGTAATTTGGCAGCCGCTCAGGCCCCTATCCTTAAATCTCATTAGCCCATTGTTCGCATGACGCCGCCTGGGTGAAGAACAGGGGCAGGAGGTGATGCTTAAAGTGGGTTAGATGATGGTCTGGACACATTTTGTGTGTGTGTGTGTGTGGAATACTTTGATGCAAATACTGATAATTGATACTGATTCTAACTTTTGTACTGTACTGTGTTTTTTACAGTATTTACTCAAAGGGTTACACTTTTGTGCCTTGATTTTTGTCTTTCTGTATCTTCGGCTGTGCGGTCAGTGCTCTTTTTGGTTTTAAGATTTTGGTTTTGGCATTCATTGCATTTCCAAACTGACAGCAACGGATTCAAAACACATCCATATTTTGGTTTTGCAGTGTTTTAATGACACCCTCCCAAGGTTAAAGTACAAGTCCCTTTTCTGCAGTGAAATCAATTTATCTTTTTTATCAATTCACTTACAACAATCTCAACTCAATGAAACAGTCTCAGTGGTTCAAAAGCTAATACTAGCAATCCTGATTGAACAGGTTTTCCTCAATCAGCTTTTGCTGCCTTTAAGCTTGTCTTCTTTTAGCAGAAGCGTAGTCCAGTCTCTAAGGCTGGAAGAGTTAACAGGCAGCTTTCGCTGTGAGTTTTTTTTCTTCTAGTTTGTCTTCTGATAGCAGAAGGGTCCTCCAGTCACCTCTAAGGGTGTAAAACTTCTTATCTCAGTTTTGCTCCTGCTTATATGCTTGTCTGGGACCAGTACCGCCCTTGATTTCATGCGTCACTCACACATGAGTCATCCTGTATCTAGGTCAACAACAGAATGTTAACTGGTTCGGTCCTGTTTGAACAGGAACGATTATATGAGGCTTGAGTGACTCTCTTACATAAAGCGTCTACGCAAGTTATATGTTAAATCACTTATATCATTGAATCAAACATGTTATATGTTAAATCACTTATATCATTGAATCAAACATGTTATATGTTAAATCACTTATATCATTGAATCAAACAGGTTATATGTTAAATCACTTATATCATTGAATCAAACATGTTATATGTTAAATCACTTATATCATTGAATCAAACATGTTATATGTTAAATCACTTATATCATTGAATCAAACAGGTTATATGTTAAATCACTTATATCATTGAATCAAACATGTTATATGTTAAATCACTTATATCATTGAATCAAACATGTTATATGTTAAATCACTTATATCATTGAATCAAACAGGTTATATGTTAAATCACTTATATCATTGAATCAAACATGTTATATGTTAAATCACTTATATCATGAAATCAAACATGTTATATGTTTAATCAGTAATATAATTGAATCAAACATGTTATATGTTAAATCACTTATATCATGAAATCAAACAAGTTATATGTTTAATCACTTATATCATTGAATCATACAGTTTTATATGTTAATCACTTATATCATTGAATCAAACAAGTTATATGTTAAATCACTTATATCATTGAATCAAACAAGTTATATGTTAAATCACTTATATCATTGAATCAAACATGTTATATGTTAAATCACTTATATCATGAAATCAATCAGGTTATATGTTAAATCACTTATATCATGAAATCAATCAGGTTATATGTTAATCACTTATATAATTGAATGAAACATGTTATATGTTAAATCACTTTTATCATTGAATCAGCAGGTTATATGTTTAATCACTTATATCATGAAATCAAACATGTTATATGTTAATCACTTATATCATTGAATCAAACATGTTATATGTTAATCACTTATATCATTGAATCAAACATGTTATATGTTAATCACTTATATCATTGAATCATACAGTTTTATATGTTAATCACTTATATCATGAAATCAAACAGGTTATATGTTTAATCACTTATATCATGAAATCAAACATGTTATATGTTAATCACTTATATCATTGAATCAAACATGTTATATGTTAATCACTTATATCATTGAATCAAATGTTGTAGCTGGTATACTTTTATGCTTTCATACTTTTCTACAATCTTTTAACACCCACTATAAATATTTAGTTAAGATTTAAAGTGGCATTAGACAACTTTTCAACTGACTCTCCCCCTAGCGTTTCCAAGAGGTGTTTTCTAGCAACAACCCCCTAATATTAAGCTTGGACACCCCCCACCCCCCACCACGGTGATACATTTAATACAATTGGAAATCTAGCTGTTCTGTGAGACCTACAAGTGATGGACATCAAATCCGCTTCTTAAAACGCTTTATATGTGTATTTAGCCGTTCGGGTTCCCCCACCTGCTAAATCACACTTTGTACAGTAAATGTTTACTTCGTAAAGATTGATTAAAACAAATTAAATGTGTCTTTTGTCACTAAAAAGTATGCTAAACCAATGCTGAAGGACCATACATACTGTTAACTGCATGGAACAGTGTTTTCTTGCAGCATTAAACAAAAAATAAAATAAATTCATTCAGATATTTATTTCTGAAAACAATCGGTACTAGCCAAATTATTTTAACACATTTCATCACCTGTTTTAAATGAAGTATTATGTATTATGTAACTATAGTTGGTATAAATCATATCTATGTCTTTTTTTGTGGAGTAGAGGATTTTGAGTGAGGCCAAGAAGAAAAGTAAATCAACACTTCAAGTTCAAGAGTGAGGGATCCAAGGGTCTGCTGGGGCCACATAGGGGAGGGGAGGGCAGGGGGTGGGGGGCGGAGGAGCCATCGTAACCCCCCCCCCCCCCCCACCCGCCACACAGCCTCCTCATCCTCCTGAGCTGCCAGATGGCACACACTCAAACCCCCAGTGGGGAAAACGACACACGTGCACTTATGCATTGTTAGCCACAAACACACATACGCATAAACACTCCAAAAACATATTTAGAGGAAGAGATTCAGTTTCAACTGGCTAACTCACCTTCGTTGTGTGTCTAAAACAAAAGCTTATGTTCCGTTACAGAACTCGTTCTCCTTCAAAGTGCTCCGCGGAACGTACAGCTGCTTATTCCATCCCCAATATGAGCAGCCCCCCCATGCTGTCATGGGAACGTGCCGCCATATGGGAGCAGGGACACTTAGGGGATGCATCATTTGCGACCTTTTTTTCACTTACAGTCTTAGTTCTAATTCCAGACCGAATGTGGAACACTTTTTGAGATCATAAAAAAGGGAATCCGTGCTGAGCTCGGGTTATGTGCGTGCACGGCACCAAGTGCAGAAGTTCAAGGACATACGGCGCACGAAGGAATGAATGTACCTGGATCACGAGATAAAGCGCTTCATATTTCACCATCGCTCCTCTAAGTGCTGGGACTCTAATAGGAAAGATGGGTTTATATGATATGAATATGAGAATATGAGTGACATGACTTTGTTTTCCTCGTGTGTGTGTGTGTAGGCATGAACTTGCATGTAATTGTAGATATGTGGCTCGATGCATGCGACACATATGTTCATGAATATATTTGTGTGCTACCTTTACTTGGACAGCACACGCACACACACAGTAGTAATAGATATCCAATAGCCGGGAGCTGTGGAAGGGTCCTGCTACATCTGTCAGCGCCGCCTGGCAAAGGCGCGGCGAGTTCAGATGCTATCGCCACAAACGGCTGCATCAAAAGATTTAGTGTCCCCCGCCATCCCCGGGCCGCGTGGCGCAGTCCGCCCGGGCAACACGACAAGAAGGAGGAGGGGGGCGCGCGGAAGAAAGACGGCAGGCCGGAGACAGATAAGAGGAAAAGCGACAGCAATATCAGCCGGAGGGGTTTTGAGGTGAAGGGGGGAGGGGTGGGGGCTAAGTAAGGAGGAAAGAAGAGGCACAGTGGCTCTTCTTCTTCTTCTTCTTCTTCTTCTTCTTCACCTTTTTGTGAACTGCTGAGACCGGGCCCAGGTTTTAAAAGTCTGCTGTGCTCTATTGTTTTTGGGATCCAATCATGAATAAAAAACAACATTAAAAACAGGTGTGCATGCACCCAAGATGCATCAAATGTCTGATGAGACCACATTTTACAACAAAATATAAATATGAAATGCAAAAACGGATTGACACATATTTTATTTTCAGTTATAATTCAGCTAAATGATACCGCGTCACAATTCAGATAATAGACATATGTAGATGGGGACGCGTAAATAGAGCCTTTAAACAGGCTGCATTATGCCTAATCATGAGTGTGCAAGAAAAAGAGAGATGGATGGAGACAGAGACAACAGGAGGCAGCCTCTCTTTGTTCTCACCAGGGCTCCAGGTAAGGATGCTTCAATCCAATACACCGTGATCTCACAGAAGAAACCGAGGGACAACAAAGCTACTCGATGAGGTTTAGGTCTATATCATTTTAAAAAGTCAATGCTGACCTTTGGTTTCACACAGGACGCGAAAACCATTGTCCTGAGTGAAAGTCCTGCGTTTGACCTGTCTGTCCACCCAGACCTCGTCCCTACGCTGAGCTCGATGAAAACATACCTGAACCTGGAACTTGGATTGTAATTGACTTTCCATTGGCATTGTTTCCACGGTGGCGACGCCTGATTTTAACACATTACGGTATAAGCAGTTAACATATTTCTGTGAGATCAGGCAGATCCAATAGTATTGACGGAGATAATGTGATTTATTACAGATGTGAATGTGCCTTTACATTTGCATTAGCCAGGCATGATGGGGAAGAGGAGTGCTCAAAAGGAAGAGGATATGCAAGGAAGCATTCTCATTTCCCCCTGTGGGTCAGCTGCTAATCACAACTATCCCAAGATCCCACCCCACCCCACTGATTCCTCTGCTCTTGAATAACCTCACCGGGGGCGAGTGACGTGGGGTCGGTCCTTAGTTAGAGGGGGAGCGAGAGAGTGTATGTCTTCTGAAGGCTTCCTTGCTTAACCGCCACACAGCTACGGGGCTGTCGAGGATTTCTCCTGGATGTGTGTGTAAAAAGACCCTCACATAGAGAGAGAGAGAGAGAGAGAGAGGGAGAGAGAGAGAGAGAGAGAGAGAGAGAGAGAGAGAGAGAGAGAGAGAGAGAGAGAGACAGAGAGAGAGAGAGGGAGAGAGAGAGAGAGAGAGAGAGAGAGAGAGAAGAGAGAGAGAGAGAGAGAGAGAGAGAGAGGAGAGAGGAGAGAAAGGGAGAGAGAAGAGAGAGAGATGAGAGAGAGAGAGAGACAGAGAGAGAGAGAGAGAACAGAGTAGAGAGAGAGAGAGAGAGTAGAGAGAGAGGAGACAGAGAGAGAGAGGAGGACAGAGAGAGAGAGAGAGAGAGACAGGAGAGAGAGAGAGAGAGAGAGAGACGAGAGACGAGAGAGAGACGAGAGAGAGAGAGGAGATGAGAGAGAGAGAGAGACCGAGAGAAGAGAGAGAGAGAGAGAGAGAGACAGAGAGAGCGAGAGAGAGACAGAGAGAGAGAGAGAGAGACAGAAGGAGAAGGAGACGACAGAGAGGAGACAGATGAGAGGAGCGAGAGGAGAGACAGAGAGAGAGAGAGACAGAAAGAGAGAGCGAGACAGAGAGCGGTACGTCTGATTAAAATGCTAGGAGCCGTCAAGCCTGCGAGCCCAGCCATGAGATTTAATATCGGCTGTAACCTGTTACTTAATTCATATTATGGGGATACAGGCTAATTTGATGTTGACTATTATTTTAATAAAGTTCTGTGAATCCAAGATTGTTATCAGGCTATCACAAAATAATTTCCAGTTATTACAGTTCGCAGGCAGGTCACTTTGATAGCAGTGGTTGGCCAGGCCTGTCTGAATACATTACAACCCCTCTCCACACACACACACACACACACACACACACACACACACACAACACCACACACACACACACACACACACACACACACACATCACACACCAACACACACACACTGCTCCCCTTCTTCTTTGAATCTCACTCTACATATTCACACACTCATGTCTAAGTCCTTCTCTTCTCCAAATCTCTTGATTTGACATTACTTTCTACTTCTACTCTTTTTTTAACTTCCCTCCAGTTATCCAAAACAAATACAAATATTCAAATCTAAATAAACAGATAACTAGAAAGAGAATAAACAAGAATGTTAGTGTCGAGTTAGAGAAGTGAATCTGTGTGGGTCACTGGTTCGATCCCAGGGCCTCGCCTCATCTCTCATGAACCTTTAACCCCCCCCGCCGTTGGTTTGCTCCGGTCAGCTTCTGGGCGTGAGTGTAAACATTCAGATATCAGATATAACATTCAGAGAGATATACACTCAGTTAAACATCCTCTGATTTAAATTAAAATAGATTTTAAATTAAAATCCATTCTTCCACATATTTACACATTGAGCAAGAGGCATTCACCAGTTCACCACAATCACAAGGTTCCCATATACCGGTTCATATGGGAGAACAACAGAGAGCATCAAGAGAAAAACCCATGCAGACAGAAGGAGGGTGCACAACCGGCAGATTCCAAATCATCTACTGATAAAAGCAAGCCAAGGGAGTCCACCCTCTCCCCAGTAGGACAGCACAATGAAACACTGGGGGCATTGGTGTGGGCAGTGAAATAAGACCCAGAAGGCCAGTTTGTGTTGAAGAGTTTTCAAGATGCGCAAAACACCAAACCGCATTTTCTCTCTGGGGCACAGCAGGACGATCGTTCTCTCTCACATTCATTTTTGCCATTTTTTTCCAATCATAATTAATGCGGTACATGTAGGACGCCTGCGAACCTGCAAATTCATCTGAAATTTTAGAGCAAACGATCTTTTGTGAAACGTGACACTGTGTGTCAGCAGTGCTCAAAAAGATCACTTTAGTAAAACTGTCCCTGAAAGTAAAGTCCGGTACGTTTTTAAATCAGAAGTTACCTCATGACACTTTCATATGGAGCAGGGGTCTAGACCATTCATATTTTACTTCAACTGAGACCCAACGTCCCCCCATGAGTAATGGGGTGGTAAGGAGGAACTCCAGCCAGCGGCCTTGACTGGTTGCAGGGTCAGAGAAAGAAAGAGAGATACACAGCAACAACAATAATAACAACTAGTAAAAAAAGAAAATAGGATTCTCTAACAAGGGCAGCCACAATCTATTATCCAGGCGCAACCATGATCCACGGCAACTTGCCAGATCAAAAAGCATGAAAAAGTCCAGGGAAGATTCCAAGTAAGTGACATGAATCAATGGGACATG
>JAVDOI010000062.1:588984-633681 GCA_032191485.1 Leptoclinus maculatus | reverse complement strand
CTTCTCTCTTGATTTATTACCTCAGTAAACATTGTAAACATGAGTTTATGGTCTCAATCTCTAGTTTCAAGTCTTCTTCAATACAGCATGATGTTCATTTAGTACATTATGGTCCATTTAGAGTCAAACAGACCATAAAGCAGGGGATGCTTTAGGGGCGGGGCTACACAGTGATTGACAGGTCTCTACCAGAGACGTATACGGCGTCTCTACGTCACTCCTCCTCGTCCATATATGGTCACTTCTGTCATAAAATATTTACAATTCCTATAAATAAAGTAAATTATCAACACATAATTGATCTGAATAAACAGAGCAACACATGTCTTCACTTCCCCTCCCCGCTTCCTGTAGTTGGTACTTCCCGGAACTATAAATGGGTGATTGAGCCCCGGGGAAGTATTTGGCCTGAACACCCTGGGAAGAGGAAGCAGAGGTGAGCTGTTGCAATATTTAAATGAACCTTTATCTTTAGCGTGGTAATATATATACACTATTGTCCTGCCACATAACTAATTAGATATTAATACCATCAGGCATGTTCACTCACTCAGTTGTCGATTCTTTTGTTCACAGGGAGAACAAAAGGAGCAGCTCTGTCCCAGCTGTGCACATGGCTCCCAGCATCCACAGTCCAATGAATATATAGAATAAACTTGTGTTCTTGACTCCTTCATCACACCACATCTCACATACTGGCCGCAGCGTAACGCCGCGTCGTGACATTGACAGCGGCCTGTTCTTTTCAAGGTAGAATGACGTAGTTTCCGGTTGTTAATCAGAAAAGTTGAGTTGAAATGTATTTATTAGCTACATGACTGAACTATCATATTTAAAGTTGTTCACTTGATAAAGTATGTATTGTGTTGAAGATATTCAAAGGTTCTTGTGCATTAGTTCTCTTCTGCTGCTGATTAGTGATTAAATGTGTATGTGATTCTACAAAAGAATGAAATGAAATGAATACATGTTTAATAAAGAACACTACATTTAAATCCCTTTCAGGTGTCTCTTGTTTCAGGTTAATGTCTCACATGCTTGATTCAAACTGTTGTGTTGGTTTCCAGTCATGTGACGTAGGCCAGCTACATATGTCAGAAAAATGATATAAAAAAAGTACTGAAAACGTTGGGAAGTGATGCAGCCTCACTGCAGCAGTCAAACATTTAGTTTATGTCATATTATTATCGTTCTAACAGTATCCGTCTACCCATTCCTACTGGTGAGTTCAGAGCATACTTGTATATATCCACAAAATGCATTCTTTGTAAGACCACTGAATGTTGCCGAGGGCTCTGACAGTGTTTGATTATTAGATGCTAAATGAGGCCACAGTGTCGTTTCTTTTACAGTACAATAATGGTCCGAAGGGAGATGTCAAATAAAGACCATAAACCCACTAATAGCCTCATATAGTCGAGGAAGCGACGTAGTGAATGGAGCGGCTGTTACTGAAATAGATGTAAAGGGGGGGGGGGGGGGGGGGGGTTAAACAAACAGAACGTTCACCTTCTGTGAAACAAAGGTCAACGTTGACTTTGTATTTTGTTACGTAATGTAAAAGTCCATTAAGGGCTAAGGGTTGTTATATATTTACTCACGTTACCGCGTTATCGTTTTTATTAGTTGAACATCTTTGAACATCTTTTTTCTGACGTTGATCAATTACTTGTGTTGCCTATACCGAACCAACTGCTTCACGTGGTTCATGTTCAAATGTATTGTGCGTGTTTGCAAGCATAGGATATGAAATGTATGTATGACACATCATTTGGAAAAATAAATCAGCATTGAATGTATCTTTGGTTTGCAGAAACGTAGAATGCCAACATGTTTTTATGGCTGCAACCTAAATTCTGCCAGAGCGATCCCCGGCACCGAGGCTCACAGAGGGTCGCATGTAACCGGTGTAAAGGCAGAAACCGAACCTTCTCCTGGTCCGGGTCAGACATCTCTTCTGTTGCTGTCGTTCAGAGTTACTACAGACACCAACTGAACCGTCTCCACCCACGTTCACTCCCTGCATAGTCATCTCCCTGCAGAGGGACGATGCGGCGATACTTTCTCATTTTTCAAAAGTACATCGACCTCAATGAGAAACTTATTTTTGTATTAACGTTTGATTATTATTACTTTGGATATTGTTTCCCTCCTCATCCAGGGTTCTGTAGAATTTCCAAAACTATTCCACCACACACAGCTTCTCATAAGCAGAAGTATTGTTCTGCTGTATTTCCTGCTTACCGTACGGTAACAGTGTAGCACAAAGGTTCCTCTATTGAAACGAGTCTCTACTCCTCACTGGATATTTATGAATGGCAAGGGCTGCTTATTAAAGCACCTTCATTTGAACTCGATAATGTGATTACGATAAGATCAATTAACGCGCGCCGATAACGGCAACTGCGAGCCCATTGTCGTTTTGATGACATTTGCGTTTGGTGTGGTAATGTACGTCCTATGGTGATAATTAAGACGGCGGCTTCAGAGGCAGGCGTGCTGAATGGGAGAGAAGGCATTACACCCGGACCCTTTTGGGCGATTAGCATCTCCGCTCCATCTCGCCCAGCCACCAGCTTCAAGTGGGGCTTTTGAAGAAGCCCAAATTGATTCTGCATCCCACCGGCGCCACCGCCGCCGTGCTTGACGATAATTTCTTGATGTCTTGATGTGTGTAATGTTTACAAAGCGTGGGGGGGGGGGAAGCCTCGAGCAGCAGGCGGCCGTGAAGAGGGTGTTCTGCAAATACTTTAAGGTATGCACTCTAGACTGAAGAGATTCAACAGCAGACCGTATCAGGATGTGGTCTTATGGCTTTTACCATGGCAAAGGTTCCACATCAAGCTGTTTGAGGGTACCAACTCTGAAAACACCTTTCGTCCCTTCTGTCACGGCACCATTTTAAGGATATTTTCACCTTTTCTTTTGTCAAATAGAAAGTGAAATCAAAACGGCCTCCGTTGTTTTTAAGGGTGATTAAAATGTAATTAAGCAATAAGCAAGGATGGAAAAGTAACATTGGATGAACAGAAAGAAGGAAGAAAAGTAAATAAATGGTCCAGCAACACTGACCACACACACAACCACAATGTGACAGAATGATGAAGTGAGGAGCACAACAGCAGTCAATCTCTACAAGGTGCTGCTCAGTACGTCCATATATTCACACGTAACAAGCAGCCGGCCTTGAAGTGAAAGACATCTCTATGCAGCTATTATACAGATGTTTGTCAACCACAGCTTTAGTATTAAAGTGCTTTTCAAAAGCATGCTTTGTCAACTCACTTAATAGAGTTAAGAGTTGGTATCATGCCAATAGAAAGAAGTGAATATCCAGCAGGGAAAAACAAGTTGAAAATATCGCTGCAATCAAAGATGTTGTTAGTTTGGCTGCTTCACACCTGTGAAAGTGTGTGTGTGTGTGTGTGTGTGTGTGTGTGTGTGTGTGTTCACCAGAGAGCTTCTGCATTAAGGGTTGTTAATTTGTGTCGACAGGGCTACACAGCACACCACAGCACACCACACCACACCACAGCACACCACACCACACCACACCACACCACACCACACCACAGCACACCACACCACACCACAGCACACCACACCACACCACACCACAGCACACCACACCACACCACAGCACACCACACCACACCACACCACACCACACCACACCACACCACACCACACCACAGCACACCACACCACACCACAGCACACCACACCACACCACACCACACCACACCACACCACACCACACCACAGCACACCACACCACACCACAGCACACCACACCACACCACACCACACCACACCACATCACACCACACCACACCACAGCACACCACACCACACCACACCACACCACACCACATCACACCACACCACACCACAGCACACCACACCACACCACACCACACCACACCACAGCACACCACAGCACACCACACCACAGCACACCACACCACACCACACCACACCACACCACACCACACCACAGCACACCACAGCACACCACACCACACCACACCACACCACACCACACCACACCACACCACAGCACACCACACCACACCACACCACACCACACCACACCACAGCACAGCACAGCACAGCACAGCACACCACAGCACACCACACCACACCACACCACAGCACACCACAGCACACCACACCACACCACACCACACCACACCACAGCACACCACAGCACACCACACCACACCACAGCACACCACAGCACACCACAGCACACCACACCACACCACACCACACCACAGCACACCACACCACACCACACCACACCATACCACACCACACCACACCACAGCACACCACACCACACCACACCACAGCACACCACACCACACCACACCACACCACAGCACACCACACCACACCACACCACACCACACCACAGCACACCACACCACACCACACCACACCACACCACACCACAGCACACCACACTACACCACACCACAGCACACCACAGCACACCACACCACACCACAGCACACCACACCACACCACACCACACCACACCACACCACAGCACACCACACCACAGCACAGCACACCACACCACACCACAGCACACCACACCACACCACAGCACACCACACCACACCACACCACACCACACCACACCACACCACAGCACACCACACCACAGCACAGCACACCACACCACACCACAGCACACCACAGCACACCACAGCACACCACAGCACACCACAGCACACCACAGCCAGCAGAGGGGATTAAAGCAGCACAAACCCTTAAGTTAGTATACAAGTTCTGTTAAACTCCACTTTTCCGTTTCACTCGTATATCTTTAGGTCGTTTACCTGCATGATGTCCTTTCTGTCAGTCTTCTGAACTAATTACAGTGTTTTTCTTATTGCGAACCATACTCACAACAAATCTTAGATATTAGAGGAGAATCTAAAGTAGATCGTGATTTAACATTAGAACCCATTGATTTCTGAATGTCTCATCAATTTATATTATTTGTCTTTCATGAAGGTAACAAGTTATTAGCATTTAGACACAAATATTATCCGCGTTTCAAATAAAACTTCAAACTGAGATGAAAATAGTCTCTTGTTTCAACAAAAGTGGGAATCAGAGTTCACTCAATGTTTACTTTGTACCAGTCTGTGAAATATCACATAATGAGTTACAATAAACAATCCCTTCTTATTATGAACTCGTGTAATTAGAAACGTGTCAGTTTAAAGTTTAGATTTTCTAGTTCTCACTTTCAGAACATAGAAGAACGAGTTCAGTCTTAGAAGTGAAGAATCAGTGGATAAAATGCCCAATTTATCATTTATTTAACGCATCAAATCATGTTTTTCAGAAACATTGTTAGCATATTACCAACTACTTCCCAGCATGCATTGCATTAGGGAAGCGTTCTCCACTAATCCCTCTCTTCTTCTCATATGAAGAGTTAGACTGTTGTGTCTTTTTATTGGCGTCTCAGAGGAGTTGGACTTCTTTAGAAGATTAAAACAATGCAAATCATTGAAGTGATGTGATTTATTTGAATTTCTTTACATTATCACCCAGATATAATGTCAAGGCTCTGTGTGACATCTGCTTATATTATAAATATTACACTGTATAACATTCATATTTGATATACATATCATTATGTTACATAGGCCTATTTATGTCTGTGTATTATTCACAGAGACCTCTTGTTTCCATGTAAATGTTCTGTTAGGGCGAAACCAAATGGTTTGAAGCTTCATTCATAATGCTGACATTTTAATTATGTTTCATAAATACTGAGAGAAGCATTGTGTGCACTAGTCCTCACGAACACACAGTGAGACGATTCATGTCAGTCAAAAAGTCAAAATGTATTGAAAAAAGATAGATGTAATCCGTCCAAAATGTGTTTTTATCCAACAAATCTGTCTGCTTCAATCCATAGTTGTTGGCGTTTAGCCCTTAAAAATCAATGCATTTGCAGCCAAAGACGGTTTAGTCTCCCTCACACATGTGTGTTAACAGGGCGGACTAGCAGCAATCTCTCAGCACCATAGATTACATTCACACTACACCATCACCACGTAGGGGAAGACGTCATGAAAAGGACTAAAGACATTCGAAGCTTTAGTAAAAGCTCCAGACTTATCATTTGTCTTAGACATGGTTACGGTTTGTTCAAGTCCACATGTTAAGAACTTGTATACGATATACATGGTCGAGAACATGATTGTTCGCTCTTTGCGCTTCATGTTTCATGCAGCACGTTGCATGAAGGTATTTCCCACGACTCGACATCGGCAACACGACTACCGAGTCAGAGAAACACACACGAAGCATCGCGCTACTTTAAACTTTGGAGCCCATTAAAAGACCCTCTTTTTGCACAAAAAAGGGATTATATTAGATAAAATGAGATAATCCTTTATTAGTCCCACAGTGGGGACATTTACAGGATTACAGCAGCAAAGTGGACAGAGACACAAGAGACATGGTAAAAAACTAAGTATCAAAACAAGTAGTATACATAAGTAAATAAGTAATAAACAGTAAAGAATATTAACTAAGTAAAAAAGTAAAAATCCACAATGACTAAATTATAACTATAACTAGAAACAAAAAATGTGATATATACAGACAGAATACTTGTGTTGCACAGATGTTTAGTGTTGTGTGTTCTACTGGGAGCACAGCTGGTTGTGCAGCCTGACAGCAGCAGGAAGGAAGGACCTGCGGTACCTCTCCTTCACACACCGTATATACATATACATACATATATATATGTATATGTATGTATATATATATGAAGGAAGGACCTGCGGTACCTCTCCTTTACACACCGTATATACATATATATATATACATGTATATATATAGATAGATATATGTATATATGAAGGAAGGACCTGCGGTACCTCTCCTTCACACACCGTATATACATATATATATATATATATATGTATATATATGTATATATATATATATATATATATACATATATATATATATATATATATGTATATATATGTATATATATATATATATATATATATATATATATGTATATATATAGATACATATATATGTATATATATGTATATATATGTATATATATATATATATATGTATATATATGTATATATATATATATATATATATACATATATATATATATATATATGTATATATATGTATATATATATATATATATATATATATATATATATATATGTATATATATAGATACATATATATATATATGAAGGAAGGACCTGCGGTACCTCTCCTTCACACACCGTATATACATATATATATATATATATATGTATATATATGTATATATATATATATATATATACATATATATATATATATATATGTATATATATGTATATATATATATATATATATATATATATATGTATATATATAGATACATATATATGTATATGAAGGAAGGACCTGCGGTACCTCTCCTTCACACACCGGGGGTGAATCAGCCGGTGGCTGAAGGAGCTGCACAGAGCTGCCAGGGCGTCCCTCATGGGGTGGGAGGTGTTGTTCATCAGGGATGATAGCTTAGCCATCATCCTCCTGTCTCCCACCACCTCCACCGTATCCAGTGGACACCCAGCACACTGCTGCCTTCTTGACTTGATCAGTTTGTTGAGTCTGTTCCTGTCTGCTGTGGAGATGCTGCTGCCCCAGCAGACCACTACATAGAAGATGGCTGATGGTGTAGATGGTGAAGAGGAATGGAGCTAGGACGGTTCCTTGTGGGGCCCCCGTGCTGCAGGACACCAGGTCGGACTCACACTCCCGTATCCGTACATACTGTGGACGGTTGGTGAGGTAGTCCAAGATCCATGCAGTGAGGAGGTGGTCCACCCCGGTCTGCTCCAGCTTGTCCCTCAGAAGCAACGGCTGGCTGGTGTTGAAGGCACTGGAGAAGTAAAAAAACATGACTCTCACAGTGCTTCCTGCCTTTTCCAGGTGAGAAAGGCATCTGTGTAGCAGGTAGATGACAGCGTCATCCACCCCGATGCCAGATTGGTAGTGAACTGAAGTGGGTCCAGAGATGAGCTCACCAGGTGGCGGAGATCCTACGTGCTCCACTCTCCCGCACAGTTGGTCTGCGCTGGACCCGTGGCCTTTCTCACCTTCATCCTTCTCAGTTCTTTCCTCACCTGGTTAGTTGTGAAGGACAAGTTGGGGGGTGGGGGCGGTGTGCCGTAGGTTGTTGGAGGGGGGGTGGGGCGCTGGTCATGGAGTGTAGTGTATGAGGAGTGTGGGGGGAGCCGAGTGTTGTGGGGAAGGGGGTGGAGGAGGGGGGGGGGTCAATCTACAGGGGGTTGCAGCAGCAGAGAGGACTGGATGGGGGGAGGGGTGGATAACTGATCGAATCTGTTAAAGAATAAGTTCAAGTCATTCACCCACTTTTGGTCCCCCGTAGGCTGTTGGTTGGGCCCCTTGTAGCCAGACATCGCCTTGAGGTCCTTCCAGACCCCGACGTTGTTCTGCTGCAGCTGATCCTCCATCTTCGTCCTGTAGACTTTTTTCCCCTCCCTGATCTTCCTCCTCAGCTCCCTCTCCCTCTGTCTTCAGCTCCTCCTTGTTTCCTGATCTAAAGACCCTCTTCTTCTCCTTGAGGAGGGCCTTTATTTCAGGAGTGATCTGTGGTTTACAGTTGGAAAAACACCGTACAGTCCTGGTGGGTACGGTGTTCTCCACACAGAAGTTCATGTAGTCCGTTATGCAGTGAGTGAGACTGTCGATGTCCTCCCCATGGTCATCACTGAATACTTCCCACACAGTAGAGTCAAAGCAGTCCTTCAGAGCCTCCTCGGCTTCCTCGGACCATCTTTTTACTGTGCGGGTCGCAGCTGGCTGCCTTTGTTCAAGAGGTTTGTACACAGGCTGGAGGTGCACTAGGTTGTGGTCAGATCTTCCCAGGGGAGGGAGAGGTGATGAGGAGTATGCCTCCTTGGTGTTGGCATACAAGAGATCCAGTGTTGTATTGTCTCTGGTGTGGCATGTGACATACTGGGTGAATGTGGGCAGAGTGGAGGACGGAGGGGCATGATTAAAGTCACCAGAGAGAAGGAGGAGGGCACTGGGGTGTTGTGTGAGCAGCCTGCTTGTTGCCGAGTGGATGACGTCACAGGCCGCCTCAGCGTTAGCAGAGGGGGAACGTACGCAGCTATCGCGATAACATGCGAGAATTCCCTTGGTAGGTAGCTCGGCCTCATGCTAACGGCTAACAATATTGCCTATTGTAGAGTTGTTTCACTAGGTATATGTAGAAAGTGACCCTTTACTATACTGCAATATGGACAGGAGGAATGATACTACCATACATAATTCAACATACATATGGATTTTGAGTAAAACCCTCTGACAAGACCAACCGGTAAATGGACTGTACTTGTACAGATCTTTTCTAGTCTTCCGACCACTCAAAGCGCTTTTACACTACATGTCATTAGTGACCAGTTTTCTTTTCCTTTTTATTGATTTTTTTAGGGGAAAGTTGAACACAACGTTGGTCAATCATCCCTCAGCAATCACTGTCCAATAAATAATCATTTTGACCACTCCGCGGTGTGTTAGGGCTACGTTCATGATGCTGTCATGCAGCTTCAGTGTCTTCTGCAGTCTTAATGAATTAATGAATATCTCCCAGCATCTTCAGATTGATCTCAGCTGTCCCGAGGGGGGGGGGGGGGGGGGGGGGCGGTCGGGAGAATAGGCGCCATGTAGAAAAAAAAAAGATAATGAGACGATCTAGGCAGAAGAAAAAAAAAAGGTTGATTGACAACCGCAAACTGCAATTAGCGTGTTCTCTCAAAGCATCTGTGTGTTGGTGATGTATGTGATGTGTATGCGTGTTTATTTTTGGCGATGTTTGGTGTGTGCAGTGATCTGGATCCATGATCCTGCGGTTCTGATCCGACACACAGGGACGAGTAGCGCTGGGTGTGAGGCGCCACTGCCAGATGGCATCCTGTATACCCAATCCTGTCCCTCATGCACACACATGCATGCTTGCACACACACTCATAATCTGACCGCACCAGCGGTCTGATGGAATGGTCTTGATTCTGTCAACCTGCCATACTTCACATCAAAGGCGTGCTGTGAAACCAGTGTAAAATTAATTACTCTTTGTTTGTTTGAGGGCTGTGAAATCATGTTGTGTAAACGGATAGTCCTATATCTCCTTGTATGATTTAACTACTACATGCAAAGATATCACAGAACGAAACACGACATCAATTCACATGTTTTTGTCATGGTTTTCAGGGTACATGGTCTACCTATATGATGCTTAATAAAAAGCAACAAATCACAGGTGTGATATGAATTCCAATTACGCGATATCATGTGTAGACTAGAGCATAGTGCACAGTTCCTACCATGCAAAGTGCCACCTGCCCGTCAGGACTATCTAACACCAATCACCACACATACGCCGAAGGCAAAGACTTCGGGAGCAATTTGGGGTTAAGCGTCTTGCCCAAGGACACATTGTCATGGACTGGAGGAGCCGGGGATCGGACCACCGATCCGACGGCTCGGACGACCCGCTCCACCTCTGAGCCACGGCCGCCCAGTTAACAACTTGTCAAGCGGAAACCCTGTAGTGCAGAAACTCGTATAGGTGCAATTCAGTGCAGGTATACGCTGTCAAAAAAGTGTCTATGCAACATGCGGCTGTTATATCATAGTTTGACCTTTGGAAGATCAGCGGCAACCAAGGTCAAAGTTGAAATCATTTTAACTTTGGTGTGACACAACGAGCGCGTCAAACTGAATAAATGGGAGTATGCTTTAGGACGGGCTTACTGTGATTGACAGGTCTCTGCTGCTACCAGAGACGTATACGGCGTCTCTACGTCACTCCTCCACATTCCAAATATGGTCACTTCTGTCCATTGGTTTGTAGTCTAAGATGGCAACAGTTATATCGCCGAACTCAAGGCTTCAAAACGGCCATCCACAAACCAACGGGTGACGTCATGATGATTGTGTCCACTTCTTAAATATAGTCTATGAGCGCAACTATCCACCCGTTCAAATGGCCGACCTCAGCAGCTAAGCTGATCATTGGAAACAACGGTGAGGTCCTCAACCTCTAATCGTCTGAATGTACCTTTAATCTTGTTTTGGTGTGTCCCTTCTTAATTTCCAGTTATTTGATTAGCCCAGCACCTGACTGCATTACTGCATTTGAGTTATTTAGTTCCATAGGACTACTGCCATCTTTAGTTTCAGCTTAAAGTTGGATGATATTTATGCATAGAAATATAGAGACAGGAAGAGTGTGTACTCTTTACTTATTCATACCTACATGGCCTAAACTTTTATTATCAGAGGGCATGTCAGAAGAGGGTACAAAGAAAAATTAAAACATGGAAATGTGTCTGTTCCCCTGTGCCTCCCTTTAATTCAGAATCACAGACGAGCACAGATCATACATATGTACTGGACTCCTTATTCCCCGACGCATGCAGCAGGTTCATTGCTGCAAATGAACGTGCCCCTTGATATGATTCTCATCAAGGTTCAATAAATTGTTCCTTCCTTTGCCTGCAGCAGTGTATCAAAAGGGTTCTTCATCAATCCCTTCCCCTCTATTCTCCTTCAACCCCCCTCCTGCTGCTCCTCCTCTTCAGATTGAGACAGGGGACTTTGGGGTGGGGGGATGGGGTGCTTGGAAGTCGTAGGGGGTTGTACGTCGAGGTTGAAAGTAATCCGATGTGGCAGAGGTGGGAGGGGCTGAGGTAGGAGTGCAGATGCAATGGTGTGATAGGGATCGTAGGCATCTGCACCCACGCTGAAGAAGAGTGACTCAGAAGGCCCTTCGGCCTACAGGTCGGACGGATCGGTGATGGAAATCGCCTGGTTTCAGGGGATAAAAGGTGGATCAGAGGTCACCTTTTGCCCAGGTTATACCCTCCATCGGGATCACCGCTCATCCACCGCTACACCCGGACGACCTGGTCCAGTGCTGTGGGAGGTGATGTTTAAATGTTTTGGCAGCCTGTGTCAGGAAACAGTTGGCTGCTGACCTGCTGGTGAAGGCTGGAGTTATGTGGAGCTCTCCCAGTGATGAATGACCACTCAGTGCAAGGAGCTGCAACCTTGCACCTTGCTTGTCCACTGGGGTCCCAGAGCATGGAAGCCTTGCACACACACAGACAATAAATAGCTTTACTCTGAAGCTAAAGGCTACAGGCCATGGGGCAAAATCCCACCTTCTGGCAAATGACAAAACATGTTGTTGGTACTGAATATTGAAGAAATACATATAGATGTGGATTAATGCATTACATAAAAAAATGGTCCTTATTCTACAATTTAAGGTCAGTGACTGGATAGCATCATTTTTAAATGGTGCTTTAAAGGGCTAGGGAGGACGCTATGTGGGGATAGGCCTACGCTCACAGCAGCAAGTGTGGGAAAATCACAATATGCATATCAAATCTGTTAAAAAGTGATGCCATATATCTGCTGCCATGTGCCATCTGATTTCTGTTGCACCACTCCAATTTGATCGGCTATCTGCCAAGAACTGTTGTGATTATTTACTTGTAGTTTCATCAGCTTTCATTTGAAAAACTTGACATTAAACTCCTAAATGCCCAAACAGGTAAAAACCTTTCAGATTTAATGTGGGGTGGTTCTGGCGAGCTGCTAGTTTGCCAAAGAAGACGCTTTCGTGCCTCCCGTGCGCGTTATTCGGAAGGGATGGTACCTGATCAAGATTAGACTTTCAAGACCCTGAGCATCTTTCTGAGAGTTTTACCAAACAAAGCAGCAGGACAACACAGTACCCAAACTCAGCTCATACGCACGTGAAATGTAGGAGAGCAGGTATGTGCCCAGATGGATTAGCAACTGTGTTGAACTGTTATTTATTCTATTCATTTCTCAAAATAAGATTTTTCAAAATCTGTTGAAAAAAATACAAAATCTGCATGAAAATTAGACCATACATTTTCAAATATTTTAGGTATATGAGTAATATATATATATATATATAACACAAGTGCTGTATTTGCTGTATACCATTGTTTTCCTAGTTGATATACTCCATATTAACTCCATATTTAATCTGAAATATATGTATACATTTATATTCATGGTTGACTCTTTGACTTAATGAATAGAAACGATTTACAGACACACACAGTATACACACTGTGTTTATGCTGCACTTAGTCATCTGTGGGCACTGGGACCGAGACAACCTGCTGCGTTGCGTCCCGATCTGTTGAGACCCAGATGGGAATACGAGTCTGACGGTGTTTGTCAGCGAGCCCAGATAGGCTCGCTAACCTCCTGCACCTCCTCCCTCCTTCCCTTCCCTTTTCTCCCCATCACCCCATCCCACTCCCTCGCCAAACCCAAAAAGCAATACTAAACACAGTAATACCTCTGTTGGTCCCCGCTGCGTGTGGTGCTGCTGAGGTTACCCACTCAGAAGCCTCAAACAGTGTCTCCAAGATGAGGTATAGGGAGGGTTTCATTGAAAGAGAAGAGAGGAAGAGAATTGGATGCAGAGTCCCAGAGTGACCGTCTGGTGTCCGTCCGCCGACTCCTGATGTGACTTCATTTAGATTTATATCAGCTGCTAAATTAGAATAATCACTTCTAGAGCACTCCAAGCTTTATACCTTATTTCCTTCTCTCTTTTGTTTTTTCCTCTTTCTCTGTTTCATCTCTTTCAGTGGACTCTTGTTTCTCAATGTCATGGCTGTTTCTTAGAGACTGTAGTCTTTCTATCTCTGTTTCCCCTCCTCGCCTTCTCTTCTCATGGCCTTTTCTCCACTTTCTAAATTAACATCTTTTACCTCCCCCCCCCCCCTTTCAAGGAAACATTACTCAACAACATATTCAAAAAGTCAGTTAATGTTATGAAGCAATCTGTCGATGTATCGATCAGTTAAGAAACAGAAAGTAATCGTCTCTACCTTGGTGTAGTGATCGTCTCAATTGAGGATTTAACAGCAGTTTGCATCACAGGCCCTCTTGCATGTTTACGGCCAGCTATGTGTACACAAACTAGCCAACAAGGCCGGGGTAGTGATGCACGCCCAAAAGAAAGGCCCACATTTCTGGTTGGAAAGAGAAACATACCTTCTTAAACTCCATGAAAGACTTGGATATCAACGGCGTAGCAGTGGGACACATTGCATTATTCACAGCTGCATGTAAACGGGTTAAAGTGTAGGTCAGTTCGGATGGGTTAACATTGGAGTTAGTCGAATGCCCGGTGTGTCTCATGAAGACGCTTATGGTGCTTTGGTATCAGTCACTGAGGGGTACTGAGCGTCGGCATTCGGAGAGTTCGGAATAAAAACAGATTGAAAAATGATAAATGTTTTCATTGAATTGGCATGGATTGGAGTAGCTGTGTGCATTCTGACGCTGACATTGTTATGGAGCCGCAACACTTTGACAAAGCGTGTGAAGAGACTGCTCCCTGTTTCCAACCGTCTTCGTTGGTTTCTTTTAACCAAAACCACAATCTTTTCCAAACCTTAACAAAGCGATTTCCATTTTTAAAACTAACCAAACCATAATCATATCGGTTGCAGATCAGAAAACCCGAATACTAATATTTCTGTACTGGTTTTGGAAGGCACTGACATGCAGAGTCATCCTGCTGGTTTTGACCTCAGATCAGAAAATGCTGTAGGTCAAGTACGAAAATCATATTTAGTTGTAGAGGTTGGAGAACTTTTTGGAATAAACAAACAGAACACACCTTTAGATGTCATTCTACAGTCATGCATTTCTTTTAGTTGTGTATTCAGTTCGTGCTTTCATATGAGGAAACTCCATCTGAGTCCATATTGGAGGTTCAAGTTAGAATAAAAGTAGCACTGACCAGAATGGATGATAACATATACAAGTCTTAGTGAGTAGGACCAGAAGCCAATATTACTAGTGTGTCACTGTTGTCTCGGACCCCCAGGGTTATTTTGATTTCCAACCTCTTGAAAAGTACCTCATGATGTTCACTTGAACGCACCATTAGCCGCCATTTGCACACCACTGGGTCCTCCGACATTGGTGCCAGAAAACGGTCGCTAGGATCTTTGTGACGGAGTTTCGACAAGACCGGATGGGCTGTGAACAAAACGTGGCTGTCTCCCTCCCCTTTTGTGAGGTGACAGCAGGGCGGCCCGATTTAACAACTGGGTCATTCCCAAAAGGAGCCCGGTGGATGTTTGTTTTATGACTTATGAGGTTTAGTTCATGTGCACACATGCGGACAACAAGGACAAGAAAGGAGCAAACGGACACGCGGACAAATTACACACTTGGTGGAGCTGCGCACACATGTAAAGTAAATACTCAAGTAAAGCAATAAACACACACAAATGTGCATATGCATGCATTCATAGTCATTCAGAAACATGCACGATTTTGGATAAATATACACTCACACAGACACACCTAAACACACACACACACTATAGCATAAAGGCAACCCCCCCAAACAAACAGAAGCATGCTTGGGCACACAAAAGCATGGACAACCCTCCCTTCTAAGCACTCCCTCTATCTCTCTCTTCCTCACACACACACACACACACACACACACACAAATTCTCAATAGTGCCACTAGTCCTAATAATGCAGGAGTGTTGTGGCAACTAGGCTTTAAGCTACAAATTGACTGCTAGCCGCGGGTGGGCTCATGCAGCGGCTTACTACTGCTACTCCACCACTGTCCATTCAGCCAGAGGAGACTGTTAGACAGATATATGGCCACTTAATTGGCCCATGATGGCAGTGTGGCGGAGTGGTGATCGCCAGCGGAGTGCTAGACACCAGGATGATTAGGGGCCTGTGTGTGTGTGTGAGAAACTGTGTGTGTACATGGGATAGGAAGCCAAGCCCACGGTCTGGGCCCTCTTTTTGTAGATATATATATATATATATATATGTGTGTATAAAGAGACTGCTCAGCCCAGCAGGACAGCACCAGGCCTGGACTTATTAGTCACTCGTCTAGAGCTGTCAACCCACACGAAAGGCATCAGACGATTAAAAAAAAAAAAAGAACAGCCGCAAACATATTCTGCACACTGCTAGTCTTCTGCTATGTGTCAGGTGTGTGTGTGTGTGTGTGTGTGTGTGTGAGAGCGTGATGGAGGCCTATTTTTCCTGTGAGTCCACTCTTCCTCTAAGTGGGGAAATCAATGCAAATAAGGGAAGCGGGGAGGACCGGAGGAGTGAAAAGAATGACAAAAAAAGGGGCTGAAAAAAAAGAAAAACAAACAAAGGCCTGGATTTAAGAAAAGAAAGAAAAAGAGAAAAAGAAGAAGAAGCGAGGAGGAAAATGGGATGAGAATGCCCATTAAGGTGGGAAATTGGAGCCCTTTTGCTGTTAAGCATTCTGCCTGTGCCCATATTTCCCTGATGGTGGAGCAGGATTCGCCGGGGCCCCGAGTTATCCAGATGAGACCGGCAAGAATTAAAACGCCATATGTTCAGGATGGCACCTCGGTGCAAATCAAACGCTCCTGTAATTTCTCTCAATACAAAAGAGGCCCCTAACATTAGGCTCTCCCCGCTTTGCTGGTTTGTTTATTTCCGCCCTCTTCTTGTCATGTTGATGTGGCGATTTATTCTAACTCAGTGCTGTCTTCTGCTGCTCTGCCCTGCGTGTGTCGACATCAGTGTAGGAATCTCACCTTCTCATAATACGTTTTCCACATTAGCTTCACTAGCTTGACACTGTTTTTCTCGTCTGGTTTGTTTGCGTAATTTATGCAAAGGGAAAATTATGTTTATATCAGTGGTGGGCCGTCAGGGCCTGCAAAGCCTTCTCTGCTGGCCTAAACAGAATCACAACGTTATATCTATTTTATAATTTAATAATGTTTCTTAAATACACTACATGTATTATCATTTATAAAAATATTTTCCCCATTATCTTATGTTCTCATTGCACAGCTACTGTCTTCCTCAGTTGCTCTGCTTCCAGTGCAGCTTGTTTTAAGTAGAGCTTTTATCCAATCAGATTTCTCCTCTGTGTCTCTAGGTAGAAGAGAGGCCCGAGGCCTGCAGACTCACAAGTGAATCCATGTGCAGTTTAAGTGAATGGGGACGATATTGTTGATTGTCATAGTGTTCAACCAATCAGATCTTTAGTTTGACATGTTGGGCGTATTCTTTGACGTGTCAGAGCCTGCTAGCTGGCCTACAACTACGTCAGCATTAATGTGCAGCTCAGCAATAACGTGCGCCATGATTGGTCAGTGGGCTAGCGTGACTGTTGTGAAACTGAAGCTAGCTAGCAGAACTTAGTATTAGTAGTAAGAGTTCAAGTTGAAAGATATGTAAGAAGTTATGACATTGACATGACATCTTTAGCGTTTTGCTTGTTGTAGATTCCTTTTTTTTTACCTAGCTTTGTTTTTTTAACACTCAATGGCTGAAGGAGGAGAAACGGATTTCTGGAAAAGGACATTTCAGGAAAAGCTGGACATCAGATTTGTGCGCCACTTTCAGTCCAGCAACTACGAACGGTATTCCTGGCTGACAGCGTCGGAGAAGTGTTGCACATGTTATGGCTAAGAATGCGTTTTATTTGCGACTGAGCGTCTTGGTGTTTGGAGCTATTTGGAGCTACGCTGGATTTGCTAACCTGAGGTAGCTAACCAAGGCAGCAACAAGACACCATAGCACGGCAGGACACTTACAAACTACGGTGCTTTTGAAAACTTTTGGAGAGACCCGAGTGGATCTACAACTCAACGAACACGTTCACAGGAGGACCTCTGGCTGGAACTGAACCACACCGATGTACATAATGTACATGTAATCAAAGAAAGGAGGATGGACTTTGTCTTTAAGTGAACAGCAGCTTTGGTAAGTGAACTGCTTTGTTTTACATCTGCAGTAACGTTACTACTGTGTTCATTTGTCTATGGTGTCGTTTTTATGATATGGTTCATATTGTTCTCTCTGATGTGAATAACTCGTACTCTTCAGTGTGTGGATGAATACGTGTTTTAGCGCTGCAGTGTTGCTGGATTGATTTGTCATGCTTTGTTGTCATATATGTGACTGGTTCTTGTGAGTTTGTTCCATTCATTGTGTTAATTACATTGATTTTGACGATATGCATTGTCCGTTAATGACGAAGCATCCCGTCATGTGCGTATTCATGTCTCTGCACTCTGCAGTTAGTGTATTTGTAGGTGTTGAGCTTCATTTTTAAACAAATAATAACCTGTAGGGGTTAGGGTTCTGACATGTGATTCTCTGTTTGGGGTGTTGTTTTCTTTTACAAAGCAAGAATTATGATCTGGAGAAATGGAGATTGTGTGGCGATTGCTTCAGCCCTGTTTGAATCAGTAGGAAACAGCTAAACGCTGCGGGGAGAGTTTGTAGCTTGTGTGCTGCTGTTGGTTTTCCTGCTAAGCTAGTTTAGCGTCGTGTGCGTCCCAGAACACACGAGCCTCAGAGTACAATGTTGTTCTTCCGTGGTGGGCGTGTCAGACAGCACGTTGTCTGTTACGTTTCCCACACCCTAGTCCAACCCTCGCCCTGTTTTTAGGCCTCTGCTCGAAAATAGCTGATATGACTCGTTTGGGGTCTTTACAGGTTACATTGGAAACAAGACTGTGGGTTCTGAAGTTACCTCTGACAGCACTGTGATCCCAAGCCCTCTCCAAAACTCTCCAACCCTGCACCCCACAGCCTCCCACACTGTCCACCATGACACCTTTACATACCGTCTCTGTCTATCACTATCGTTCTATATATATATATATATATTTTTATATATTTTTATGTTGCCCCTGCCTTGCCAGTCCCCGTCGGCCTGACTCGCACCAATAATTGTGTGTTTTCAACCTCTGCCGCCTTCGTCTAATTTAACCACAGATTGAAATGGAATGACCCATCCCCCCGGTACCTCCACCACACACACACACACACACACACACACACACTGCGCTTGGTGGCAATCAGGAGTCTGAATGGACTGTGTTTCCTCAGCAGACACAAGGCTGATTCCAAAGCTAATAGTCATTGTTTGAAGTGACACCGCTGCCCTGGCATTTGCTTAACCTTCTGTCTTATGCACAAGGCAGAGTCAATGCACAATCCCTGCTTAATTAATATCTTCCCTCTCTTTGCAGTCTCCTACTCCTCCCTCCACCTCTCCTCTCATCCCCACACAAGCAGACAGAGAAAAAGAGAGAGATGTATAGTGTCATTCCTACATGTTCAGGGCTAAAAAAGATCTTTATGTAAATGGGCCTCTTTTCAGCATTTATCAGGTCAACAACCATTTGGAAGTGACTTTTGATAAATGAGTAACATCTTAACAGATTGTGCAGTCATAGTCGGTCAGCAACCTCTGGTTCTGGAAAGTGAAGCCAATGTGGAAGTAGGCCTTCCTCAAACTTTCATTTTGATCTAATAGCCAACATGAGATGACTCCTCTGGTTCTATAGAAGTCTATGAGAAAATGACTCTTGATTTAATACCTCAGTAAACATGAGTTTATGGTAAAATAGACCATAAAGCAGAGTATGCTTTAGGGCGGGGCTACCTTTTGATTGACAGATCGCCCCCACCCTGTGTACGGTCTGGGAGTTGTCCTTGTTTTTTTCTTGGAGCTTTAACCCTTTTAACAGTATGATGTACTTAGCTCCGCCCTCCTGTGTCACTTTCATAACACCTAGAAGGCCAAAAATCCCGAACTCGAGGCTTCAACATTCAAACCAATGGGTGATGTTTACGGTGTGCTAGCATTTCCACACACATGTCATTTTTTTTACCACGTCATATCTCACAGACGCATTATTCTTTCATTTGGTTTTTCATGACATTGCCAATCAATGTGTTTCTAATGACTCTGTTTTGATGAGTGCCTTCTGTACTAATGGTCCTGGGGGACCCGAGTCAAATGCAGCGTCGGCAATTTAAATAGATAGAATGGAATAGAGAGATGAAATGTTTGGCATCTTAATTCAAAGTAGACCACACACTATCAGCAGGCGAGGGGCTTCAGTCACTTAGAAGGAGACAGAAACGCTGCTTCGTTTATGCAAATCAACTCCAACTTTTCTAAACTGATATTGATGTTATTTAACATTAATTACATTTGAATATTGTTTTTGTTTCACTCATAGCGTGAATATTTGCTATGAGTAAGAATGTCAACATACAAGTTCACAATTTAGTTCTATGAATTCATGCATCTTATTCTTCAAGTTGTCACATCAGGTCTATAAGTTATTGCATTATGCAACATATTTACCTTCATATACAACGTGAGGATGGATTAAATGCAGAGGATTCATGTGTATGTGCTAATTAAAATGTAGTCGTGTAATTTCAGATGGAATAATACACATCAATATTAAAACTGATCTGTCGTTAACCAATAACCACAAATGTTGCTGAATCAACTAGGACTAAAATCTTAAGGATTAAATGCTTTAAAGCTGAACATAGAGAGAAAGATGAGTTAAGGGCAGCTAAATGGAATCTAACAAACACAAATATATAAACCAGCAGCAAAAGAAAGGAAGTGGATGCCTTTACTTCAAATGTTCATCTGATGTCTGAATACACACACATCTGCCATTTCAGGAGGCCACTTTGTTAAATCCACTTTTCTTTTTCTTTTGTCGCACTCAAGACTCCACACACTAAATAAGAATCGATGCCTAGTTAAGACTGAAGCCCGGCCAATAAGCCCGAGCATAAAGCAGGAGGTAAACAATGTCAGGACTGCTCTCTGTCTCCAACAAACACTCGGAGTCCTAATCCCCTCTGCTCTGAAGCTTTCTTCTCTCTCTTTGTTTGATTCTCCTGTGATGCTTCATGAACGCTCCATCAGATCAAAGGGCAAACCCAAATCGACTCAGAGGGTGACAATGTGACTAATCAAAGAGCGGAGACGCTGACTTGAAAGTGCATCATAAACAAACACATTATCCGCATTATTGCTACGTTGAAACGAAACGACTCATTCACACAGATTGGATTAGGGATTGCTATACTGTTGCAATAATCTCTCAACCCTGGGAGGTGCTATGCATACGAGTACATTGCATCTCATCATGGGGATCATAATGCAGCTATTTGATAATGCTGTTGTGATTAGAGTTTGACAGATATGGGGGCACGCGCCAATATTTATATTGCGGATCGCTAGTGTTGAGAAAATAGATCGGTAGTGTTAATGTGAAATAACAAGTACTTTGTGCGTCTTAACTTTTGCCACGGTAGTACACAACTAGAACTGTATTTAGTTCTTTACCACCCTTCTGTGCTTTCTTTTGTCCATTTCAATATTTTCTTAACATACGTGACTATTTTCGACAGTGAAACGCTCAAAATGGACGACGTACATGTTGCTTCACATTCTGGGTTACTCAGTAAGAGATTACAAGCAGAACACCTGGGGGCAGATTAAAAAAGCAATACGTACGCACGAAAGTCATGAATATCCCCATCCCATCCCAGCCCAGCCCATCCCATCCCATCCCATCCCATCCCATCCCAGCCCAGCCCAGCCCAGCCCATCCCAGCCCAGTCCAGTCCATCCCATCCCATCCCAGCCCAGTCCATCCCATCCCATCCCATCCCATCCCATCCCATCCCATCCCATCCCAGCCCAGTCCATCCCAGCCCAGTCCATCCCATCCCATCCCATCCCAGCCCAGTCCATCCCATCCCATCCCATCCCATCCCATCCCATCCCAGCCCAGCCCAGCCCAGCCCAGCCCAGCCCATCCCAGCCCAGTCCAGTCCATCCCATCCCAGCCCAGTCCATCCCATCCCATCCCATCCCATCCCATCCCAGTCCATCCCAGCCCAGTCCATCCCATCCCATCCCATCCCAGCCCAGCCCATCCCATCCCATCCCATCCCATCCCATCCCAGCCCAGCCCAGCCCAGCCCATCCCAGCCCAGTCCAGTCCATCCCACCCCATCCCATCCCATCCCATCCCATCCCAGCCCAGTCCAGTCCATCCCATCCCATCCCAGCCCAGTCCATCCCATCCCATCCCATCCCATCCCATCCCATCCCATCCCATCCCATCCCAGCCCAGTCCATCCCATCCCATCCCATCCCATCCCATCCCATCCCAGCCCAGCCCAGCCCAGCCCAGCCCAGTCCATCCCATCCCATCCCAGCCCAGTCCATCCCATCCCATCCCATCCCATCCCATCCCATCCCATCCCATCCCATCCCATCCCAGCCCAGTCCATCCCATCCCATCCCATCCCATCCCATCCCATCCCATCCCATCCCAGCCCAGCCCAGCCCAGCCCAGCCCAGCCCAGCCCAGTCCAGTCCATCCCATCCCATCCCAGCCCAGTCCATCCCATCCCATCCCATCCCATCCCATCCCATCCCAGCCCAGTCCATCCCAGCCCAGTCCATCCCATCCCATCCCATCCCATCCCAGTCTCACTCCCAAGTGGTGAAAGTCTGCAGCTTGGAATGTCAAACTACAATGCTCTACGTGGACGTGAGGAGCAGGAGTAATGAGGAAGTCAGGTGACGTAGCATTAGAGCTGCAAAGTCTGTGTACGGAGGAGGCCGGTGAGAGGGGGGGGGCGGGGGGGAGTCACAGGACATTAACCAGGAGAACAGTGGTTGTCCCCCCCCATGATTAATTCATGATTCAAATTCTACACACATGTAATAGGCCTTTTATGAATACATTGGTGCTGTCGGTCCTTCTTCCTCAGGTGGTTTCTTTATTCTGCAGCATCATAATCATGTAATACTAGTCTGGCTGTTCCTGTTCCTCTCCTAACAGATCACCGAACAAATCAAGGAACACCTTTTGATTGAAGGGGTGTTGGTGTTTGGAGTTCTCTCTTTATCACGGCCCCTTTCGAGACGCGTTGGAACATTCTCCGCGATGGTTGGACTCGCTATGATTTTCCATGTCACATGCAGGAGGAGAGAGTTTTGCTTTTAAAGTAAGGAGACACCAAATTTCAAAGGTTTCAGTCGTACACTTTGCCATTTATTCTGCTGACAAGAGAAGCAATAAAAAACACATTAATAGACATGAAGACAGATCTAGCTGGGGAGTGGAAATGTCCAGATTTGATGTCACGTACAAACAATTGTAATGCCTCTAATGTAATGTTGTACAGTATGTGTACAACATCTGGACGGAGAGGTCAGCTGTTTTCTTTTCCTACTGGTTGTAATAGTCTCTCTGTGTGTGTGTGTGTGTGTGTGTGTGTGTGTGTGTGTGTGTGTGTGTGTGTGTGTGTGTGTGTGTGTGTGTGTGTGTGTGTGTGTGTGTGAGTGAGTGTGTGTGAGTGTGTGTGTGTGTGTGTGTGTGTGTGTGTGTGAGTGAGTGAGTGAGTGCGAGAGACATTGGCTGCTTGAGGGCACATCGGCCCTTGTGCTGCAGAGCATGGCAGGGACACAGAGTCAATGACATCTCTCTCTGCCGTCTCTTTCTCGCTCACACACCTGCTTTTCTTTTGAAAACGTTTGCCTTCCCCTCCCTCAACCCCACAGAGTAGCTGAGCTCGTTATTTGTTCCGTTTGTAATAGAACGGGCCATTGCGGGTGTGTTTCGGGGTGTAACTTAAGGCAGGGAGGGATTACAGTCTGGTGGTGTTAGGACTGAGCTAATAACTCACTGGGTGGCCTGACCCTCACGGCACGGAGAACTCTGGAGGGGGCCACTCAGATGTGCAAGGTGAGGGTCTTGTGCATGACGCAGGCATCCAAAGACAGCAGTAAGCTACTTTTTTTAATCAACACAAACTGGTACAAGACTACTAGAGTGAGGCTGTGTTTAGCCCAGGCGGCGACCTGCGGTTCTGCAGAGTGAAGCCGATGAGGAAGTATCTTAAAGCTGCATTCTCTCTAGTGTCCACCAGGGGGCGACTCCTCTGGTTCTATAGAAGTCTATGAGAAAATGACTCTACTTCTCTCTTGATTTATTACCTCAGTAAACATTGTAAACATGAGTTTATGGTCTCAATCTCTAGTTTCAAGTCTTCTTCAATACAGCATGATGTTCATTTAGTACATGATGGTCCATTTAGAGTCAAACAGACCATAAAGCAGAGGATGCTTTAGGGGCGGGGCTACACAGTGATTGACAGGTCTCTGCTGCTACCAGAGACGTATACGGTAGTCAGTGGTGCTTTGAGCTAACTGCTAACAATTACACCCAGTCTAATTTCAAAATTACATTTATTTATGTAACTAATAGTAAGTACTTGGTTATGTTCATAAAAAGGTTGTGGTTTAGGTTAAATTACATGCATTTGTTCGGTAAAATAAGTGTGTGTGTGTGTGTGTGTGTGTGTGTGTGTGTGTGTGTGTGTGTGTGGCTTACATAAGGTTACATAGCTGACAGTAAGTAACCTAAGTAAGTCACAAAATGAGGTCAAATTAGTCAACTACTAGGTTACTAGGACACAAACAGCTGTCTCCTGGGTGAAAGTCCTGAGTTTGTATGTCCCATCCAACCTACACACCCGACATGTTCTGTCTTCATACCATGTCATTTGGAGTTATTTGAATGCCCCGAAGCTTCTCCTACAGACACTAAAGGGTGCCTCTCAGCTTCAGCATCGAGACGCTAGAGCCTCTAGAGCAACGGTATTAGAGGAGTTGGGAATGACAAGATGCTCAACGTGACAATGTCAAACTGCTGATGTTTAACATGTTTTCCATGGTCACAATCGTTCTTTTATTAGTTCTTCCTTTCTTCAATGAATTTGTAAACAGGCACTAAATATCTAACCCAAATTATATTTTGGTTTTGACATTTTGCTCAATAATGTCATATAAAAAATAAAATAATAAAAATGACGGGATCATAAAAGATCGTTTGTCAAGACATTTAAGTCTGGACCAAGGTGCTGCGCCGACATGACATATTTAATGTTATTATCTAACATGTGTTGGCATTCCACACAACAAATAAGTCTGCATAGAATAAACAAAGTATGCCAAGGAACCATAAAACACACCCAGAACAATCTATAGATGATTCAGTGTCAAAACAATAACTACATGTCATCAAACAGCCCAAACTATTGCATCCAAAAGCAACAACAGAAACTTCATACAGTTATGAGTCACTACAGAATACAAAGAACAGCTTCATGAGTGACTCCACACATTACCAAGGAGCGACTCAAAGAGTTCTCACAATGACAACAAAGAGGTCAATGAAGTCTTCATTTAGTCCTTGTTTTTATCATATAAGTCAACCTCATTCTGCTCTTTCTAGTTTTAATTTATTAAAAGTCTGGGAATTTCCGTTGTATCTCAGTCAAAGAAAACATTTGAGTCATCAGGTTATATTGAATAACTTGAGTTCTCCTGACTGCTCATCGTGTGCTTCACAGGAAGCAGAACTGCTGCATTGAAAGTAGAATAATGTTCGTGTGAAATCAAGTAGAGATTTCGGCAATGTTATAATTTTCTTTAGTTTTTTTAATTACATGTGATGTGGCTGTAGTCCCTGTGTTTAATAAATAACATATTGTTATACTAAGACATCAGAATAGCCACAGTGCTACAAAATAACAGGGTTTAAAAGAGAAAAAGGCAAAATCATTGATGGGGAAACGCAATTCTAGGAATGTTCAAAAGAACCGACTCCAGCCACGTCTCTTCAGTGGACTGTGTATTTGTATTGCTGCTATAATTATCGGTATTATTCAGATTTTAAAAGTCCCTTATGTTCATATGTTTTTAATTTCTACGTCTGCTTTCACTTTTTTTCAGAATTCTCTGGTTTCAAAGCAAAGCTTCCAGAGACACAAACAGACATCACTTCAATCATTCAAAGGACCGACTGGACATCCTACAGAGACATTGTCCCCAAAAACCTCTTGCTTGATGACAGAGCGGCGGTTTTATGTCCATCCATCCTCTGAATAGAACTCCGTGTTATAATGAACTCTCCACCACGGACGAGGTTTGACTGGTTTTACTGGTGGATCCTCATCAGACTTGACCAAGGGAATGTGTGTGTGTGTGTGTGTGTGTGTGTACCGCTCCTCCTCATGTTGGTATCTAAATTAAATTGTCTTTATCTCCTCCGGAAGAAAAAAAATGAAGAGGGAGGACGGGGAGTGGGTGTAAAAATTAATTTGTTAGATCAAAAAATATTTAATTTTGCTGCACATCAAACAAACTCGGTCTTCAGACAGGGTGTACTGAGGCGGGCCCGCCTGTTTCTTCTTCTTCCTCTTCTCTTTCTTCATCTGCGTCCTCTTTTTTTTCTTTAATTAAAAAAAAAAGCATTCTATTATTACGGCAGATGAAAAGGAAACATCTATTCAAACAGTACAGTCGTACCGGACTACCACTAATCTTTTGGTAATTATTTTTTAATTGAATCTTTTGAGCACAAAAGCCCTGAGCAGATGCTCGCGTCGCTGCGGTCCCGCATCGCGCGCCACGTACACGAGATGACGCCTGCCTCGCCACCCGGCGAACGGCAGGACAACGCGGGGAGAACGAGAGAACAAAATATAAATGAAGGTGTGATGGGGGGGGGGTCTGCAGAGATGGAAAGTTATGTATAGATGAACAGCTCAGTAGCTCTTTAGATGTCTGAACATGCGTTTGCCCGTAGAACCGTTTCCGCTGATGCACGCGCTTGGATGTAAACCGAGAGGTCAAGCAGCTTGAATCTAAACCGTGCCTTCTTACCTTCTTACCTTCTTACCTTCTTACCTCCGCCACCTCCTCCAAATCCCTCTTTTCGTATGGACGCCTCCAAACTTCTTCAGCACCTGCAGAGTGCTGATTACAAGCACATAATGATCGGTCTTAAGGGAATGGAGCAGGGTGCTTTACTTTGAAAAAAAACTCCAAAAGATGAACCCAGTCTAAACTTTCTAACGTTTTGCCTTCCAGAAAGGACCTTAAAAACACCGTATTACTGCAGAGCTCTCCATTTCATTGACACTTGATATGCTTCCACGTCTGAGTGAGGGATCTTGGATGATGTGTGTGTGTAAAGTTCTCCCTCCGAGATGCCTCAGAAGTGCTTAAAAGACATGTAGAGGGAGATGCAAAGAGGGGGCTTAAGGAGCGGGCGAATAGGAGCGGCTCCAAGAAAGAAACATCTTTAGCTGGGCTGTATGCAACAGCATATTGGCTCTTAATCATGTCGAGTACCCGTCAGAGCTCGCCAAAGCTGGTTAAATCACATTACTCGTGCAATGTATGTGTGAGTGCGAAGGACTGTGTGACCACGCTTTCATGTGTGTGTGTGTGCGTGTGTGTGTGTGTGTGTCTGCAGAGAGGAAAGTGCAAGAGAGAGTGAGTGTGTGAAGGTGTTACATCAGCTTGGTTCTGTAACTAGCAGTGGTGGGCCGTCAGGGCCTTCAAGGCCTTCTCTGCTGGCCTAAACAGAATCACAAAGTTATAGCTATTTTATAATTTAATAATTTTTCTTAAATACACTACATGTATTATAATTTATACAAATATTGTTCCCATTATCTTATTTTCTCATTGCACAGCTACTGTCTTCCTCAGTTGCTCTGCTTCCAGTGCAGCTTGTTTTAAGTAGAGCTTTTATCCAATCAGAGTTCACCTCTGTGTCTCTAGGTAGAAGAGAGGCCCGAGGCCTGCAGACTCACAAGTGAATCCATGTGCAGTTTAAGTGAATGGGGACGATATTGTTGATTGTCATAGTGTTCAACCAATCAGATCTTTAGTTTGACATGTTGGGCGTATTCTTTGACGTGTCAGAGCCTGCTAGCTGGCCTACAAGTACGTCATCATTAACCCGCAGCTGGCTCAGCATTAACGTGTGCCGTGATTGGTCAGTAGGCTAGCGTGACTGTTGTGAAACTGAAGCAGCTAGCAGAACTTAGTATTAGTAGTAAGAGTTCAAGTTGAAAGATATGTAAGAAGTTATGACATTGACATGACATCTTTAGCGTTTTGCTTGGTGTAGATTCTTTTTGTTTTACCTAGCTTTGTTTTTTTAACACTCAATGGCTGAAGGAGGAGAAACTGATTTCTCAATAAGGACATTTCAGGAAAAGCTGGACCGGGTCGGTCAACCCCACAGCTAGCAGCCCTGAACCAGCATGGAAAAGGATTTGTACGTAACGGTATTTCAGCATCGGAGAAGCGTTGCACATTTTATGGCTGGGAATGTGTTTTATTTGCAACTGAGCGTCTTGGTGTTTGAAGCTACGCTACGCTAACCAAGGCATCAACACGACACCATAGCATGACAGGACACTCACAAGCTACGGTGCTTTTGAAAACTTTTGGAGAAACCCGAGTGGATCTACAACTCAACGAACATGTTCACAGGAGGACCTCTGAACTGAACCAATGTTCTGTACAACCGCGGTATTAAACTCTTTGTTAACAAAGAAAGGAGGATGGACTTTATCTTTAAGTGAACAGCAGCTTTGGTAAGTGAACTGCTTTTGTGTTTTTACATCTGCAGTAGCGTTACTACTGTGTTCATTTGTCTATGGTGTCGTTTTTATGATATGGTTAATATTGTTCCCTCTGATGTGAATAATATTTGAATGGCTCGTGCTCTTCAGTGTGCGGTGGAATACGTGTTTTAGCGCTGCAGGTTTGCTGGATTGATTTGTTGCTTTGTTGTCATATAAATATATGTGACTGGTTCTTGTGAGTTTGTTCTTGTCATTGTGTTAATTACATTGATTTTTAGTATATGCATCATTGTCCGTTAATGACGAAGCATCCCGTCATCGCGGGGTTAGGGTCGGACATTTGATTCTCTGTTTGGGGTTTTGTTTTCTTTAACAAAGCAAGAATGATGTTCTGGAGAAATGGGGATTGTGTGGCGATTGCTTCAGCCCTGTTTGAATCGGTAGGAAACAGCTAAACGCTGCGTGGAGAGTGTAGCGTGTGTGCTGCTGTTGTTTTCCGCTAAGCTAGTTTAGCGTCGCGTGTAGAATGTTTTTCTTCCGGGGTCGGAGTGTCAGACAGCTGTCTGTTACATCATGTGGGTTGCCAGTTTGAGCAAAGTCCACCGAAAACATATTTCCCACAATTTAAGCTTCTGCATTTTCCAAACGCACTAGTATTATTCAAACGTATTGTTTGGTTCGTAAGCCTCGTACCGAACGGTTTAATACGAATACGTGTATTGTTACACCCCTAGAAACAAATAATAACCGTAGCTGTAGCATCATAATGAGGTTATTAGGAGGTGGTTCAACTCAAGTCGGACAGCACTGAAGGCCCAGGTATAAAATGCACGGCCCGCCACTGTTAACTATGATTGAAGCTTTTTGGGGCTGTTGTTTATTATTAAGCATCTCAGACATCAGTTCTAAACCAGGCGGCAACCTCCGGGTCTGAGAAGGGAAGCCAATGCGGAATGTGTTCTTTCTAATAGCCATCAGGGGGAGACTCCTCTGGTTCCAATAAATAGTCAGAATATACAGGAGTCTATAACTCTAAAAAAATTATTTAAATTAATCATTTCTTTTTTGCTTTTTGTGGTATTTTGGTCAGACACATATTTAACGCTGATTACCGTAATATGTGTGGTATTTGTTATAAATGTACGTTGGTACATAGAGGGTGATAAGAAGCTGTACATGGAGGGACTTAGGACCCAGGGGAGTATAGGTGAAGGAAACAGGAAGAGACGCCACACAAACAGCTGTTAACCGTTCGCTGCCCGGTTCTGGTGTTAAAAATGTCGCTTAATAATTAAAAAAAAAACTGCGTTAATGTGCGATAAAATAATTGTCGGCGTTAATTAATGCCCAACACTAATACATATAGAATGTTTCTATATAGCTTTACCATACTTCAAAAGATGCACATACGTTGATGGAAACACGGCTTGTCATTATGATGATATCTGTAATATTGGTGAATATAATTTTGAGACAAGGACCAACCCTGAGAATGAGAGATCAACAACAATAAATAACCTTGGGAGAAGTCACCTCTCCTCCCGCCGGCCGACAGCTCGTCAGGGAAATGAATGGGTTGTCAGTGTTGTCTTTGTGCCCATGGCTGAGGGCACTGAAGCTGGCACCGCCGCACTCACACATAAATGGGGAAAAAAAAGGTTTTCCTTCCTTTTTTAATGTCTTTGCACGCACACACACACACACACACACACACACACACCATCACAACTGCGACTAACACACAAACACACACCCAGGTTCACAAACACTCTTTGAAAGCATGCATCCACTTTAGAAAAAAACGGCACTCCGAAGCGAGAAGGGGCGTCAATGGCTTGCATAGGAATGATGTAGAGGACGCACAAACATACACACACACTCTCAAACCCACTCATTCACAGCTCACACCTCTCTCTCTCTCTCTATTTGTCTCTCTCTGGACTCCAGGTGTGCCGCTTGGATTTCATCCCCGCAGCATTTTATTGTCATTTGACACAATATTTACCCACAGTTCAATAGGGTCCCGTGCTGCATCCTACAAGCACTGTGAGGGGAACAGTGTGTGTGTGTGTGTGTGTGTGTGTGTGTGTGTGTGCATTGGCTCTTTGTGCTTCTCCTGCCGTGTGAATGAAACAGATCAACTGCTCTGAGCTATTATGCGCATTTTTTATCAAATTACAAAAACCTTTATTACTCAACAACTAATTTTGCCCAGAGAAATGATTTCAAACATATTGTGAAATGAGTGCAGATGCTGTCATTATGTTTGTTTACCTGATATGTTTTATTCATAATAACAAGGGCGTACATTCTGCTGGTGGTGGGGGAGGCAGGCTGGTCTCATCCAGCATTCGTAGCAATACCTACAAAACATAATGAGTCGTAATTCGTAGATATTCCACTTTTATTTCGGAGGTTATCTTCGTAGTCTTGAACGTGGACTCATATAGACCGGATGAGCCCAACAAACAGCGATCTGTCAGCCAGTAGACAGCAGTTCGTCCCCAATGTTGTAAACTGAGTGGTTGTTTTTTTGCCTGAACTAAGTTAGAAAGTGAAAAACAGAGTTTCCTGTGAAGACGGACGTTTATTTTGAGGCCTGGATGAGCTCACTGACACTGTGACATCATACATCAGCTTCTGTGAGGACGTGTGTGCCGACTAAAACCTTCTGCACAATAAACCTGCTTTACTGCAAGACTCAGGCAGCTTCATCGGGCTAAGAGGAGGCCTACAGAGGTGGGGACAGGATCCAACCAGACCAGGACCACACTGACGAGGGAGATCAGGGAGCTGAGAGGAGCTGCACTGACAAGATGGAGAACAGGTTTTCAGCCAACGACCCCTCGTCAGTGTGGAGAGGCTCATCAGGAGACCCCCCCCACTGAGGAGAATCACACCTGGCTGACGACTTCTTTATTTTTCCTGTTTATTTGTAGGTTCTGTGTATGTACGTGTATAATAAAGCTGATTCTGACGTGTTGCTGGCTTTCATAAGGAAACTCAAAGAATGAGGAGTACGTTTGGTTTCGTCCTCCTTACTGTTCAGTCATCTTTGACTCCACTCTCTTAGCTCCGGTTCTATTCTTTGACTAAGATCTGTTAACACTGTATTCCTATTGTCCACCTGCCGAAATTCAGACGAGCGAAACTCTGCGACTATTGAATTGTCCATCCATCCATTATCTTCAACCACTTATCCTATTCAGCTGACATCGGTACCTGGACAGGTCGTCAGTCTATCACACCGTGCAGCCCCAACCGATCGGCCCATTCATTATTCTTTGTATCAAAAACCAATGTTGTCTCAGTGAGGAAGACACCATCCTTATACAGTCAGTTCACAAACATACGGGACGAATTGTGTTGAAAAGCTTAGTTCTTCACCTCTAATGACGAGCAGCACACGGACTCTGGATGAGACTCGGATACTTCACATCAGCAGAGCAAGAACGTATTCAGAGTAGATTACAAACACGTAGATCTCTTCCAAATGATTAGTTATTCAGAAAAATATGACTTTATCGTAATATAACTTTATTTGAAAATTGTATGACTTTAATCTCATATCATTACTTCTAAGAGAACACAGGTTACTGTGTTGACAGTTCATATGAGCTAATAAAGTCCAGTTTATACATCAATTAAAGTGAATGAATGAGAGTACGTGCCACACACACACACACACACACACACACACACACACACACATGGCACAGCCTTCAGGATCAATATGAGGTTCAGCATCTTGCCCAAGGAAACCTCGACGCGGACTGGAGGACCCGGGGATCAAACCGCGGATGAGATTAGTAGGCGACCTGCTCTACCTCCACATACAGACTAAACAACAGTAATCCCTCTCAACCGTCACGTGTGACCCACTAGAAGTGTGTCTGTATCTGCAGAGACACGCCCTCTGCCTGAAATATCTCATTTTGTGTTTGCGAGCGTCAACTTCTATAAAATGGAAATGACCAGTTGCCAGATCGTAAGCGCTCAACAACAGGAAGCTGCGGATATGGTGATGCACGGTGCAGAACAACACAAGCCTGTGCCAGAACCAGAGGGAATCGTGGGTCGACGCTGACGACCACACTGATGACCTCATCGAGCCGAGGGGGAGGGGCCAACTTTAAATGTACACACAACTGACAAATCCTACTCATGGTGTATTTAAGGTCAACACTTTAACTTATGGTCATGTTTAATCAGTAGCCAACGCTGCATCGGATCGTACCAAGTTGCAGCCTGATCATAGAGAATCTGTTTATGTATCTCTAGCACATTCATCCACATATGATCATTGTGCTAACAAATCAAAATATAAACACAGCTTAAAGCTGTGATATCAAGAAAATGAACATACCGTTACATGCCTCAATCAACAAGAATGTTATCCTCTGCCTTTCCCTCGCCAGCTAAGCAGATAAGAAAGGAAGCATTGAGGAACCTTTGTGTCACGTGTTAAATATATAAAACTATGTAATAAGATCAACACTGTCTTTGTTGTTTTAAACCTTTTTCGGTTAAAGAGCCTCCGCCTTAAATCATGTAGAATACCTGCAGTGTATCCAATGTGACATCTTCTTGTCTTTGTCTCTAGATCCTCAGAGGTGCACTCAAATGTATTGACCTCTGAGTGTGTGTGTGTGTGTGTGTGTGTGTGTGTGTGTGTGTGTGTGTGTGTGTGTGTGTGTGTGTGTGTGTGTGTGTGTGTGTGTGTGTGTGTGTGTGTGTGTGTGTGTGTGTGCGTGTGTGTGAGTGTGTGTGTGTGTGTGTGTGTGTGTGTGTGTGTGTGTGTGTGATAAATAGCTGCTTTGTCAGTGAACAAGCTGAAGTGTTGAAAACACATGACTTCAGCACTATTCCACATCTCAAAAAGAAATGAAATAGAATGGCTTCACAAGTCATTTCAATTTCCTGCAGGGCCCCGAGTGACTTCAGAGAGCAAGTAATCTGACGGAAAAACTCCATTTAAGCCTCACAATTACATCTTAACCCCCAAACCCTGATATTTCACAAACACTGCTCTATTGCATGTGAGGAACGTCGCCTTTATTTAATTTGAGAAAGGGCCTGGGCGGAACGTATTACGACCCCTCCCTCTTTGACATCAAAACGCACGCCTAGAGTGGCGCTGCACACAAGCAGCAGGACTACTTACATCGCAAAATGGACTCTAAATGCAAACGGGCATAACTAGGGACAGCCAAATCATTATAATTCTTTTTCTTGATTCATCTGGAAGAGAATTCGGGGCCTATTTTCACACTGCGTAGTATTGTGCTTGGATAAAAAAAATGAAGCAAAGAAATGAGGAGAAAGGGACCGAGGCAGAGAGAGAGAAATCAATAGTGAGGACATAGCTGGGGGGTTTCCACATTACATTTTGCATAGACGTCGGCTGTAATTTGCCTTTGATCTTGGTCCCAAGATGACTCACTGAAGCCATCTTCCACAGCCAATTGGGGTTGGGGGGGTGGAGGGGAACGAGGGGGGGGTGGAAGGAGTGGGTGGAGGGTTTGAGAATTGAAGGGGGGGGGGCTGTATCCGACCACAGAGCCTGGAAAGCCTCTTCGTCTCTTGTTCATACATTCTGCTGAAGTGTCTTTTCTGCTGCAGACTGAAGTCCAGTCAGTATGTCCAGTTTTACTAGGACAGACCAACACACTAAGACAGACGGGCAAAGGGGGGGGGGGGGGGGGGGGGGGGTCCACCTTTTGATTGCAAAATGTGTTCTCAAATGCTGCTTTCTGTTCAAGATCTGAAATATAACTATTCGGTCGTAACATACGGCATCACAGAATTTTAAAAAGGTGGGAAATCCACAAATGCATAAAAGCATTAAAACCTAAAGTCAAAATGAAACGGTTTAAATACAGACAGTCAGGTTTAGTGTGGCAACTTCATTCCAATTACATAAAAAAACAATAGTTGCATCTGAGTCTTAACGACTAAGGCGTCATGACTGCTGTACCTCTAAGGAAGTGAAGACTCTGAAACAAGAGGAGAGGTAAGAAACCCAACAATAAAACAGGAAACACTGACAATGAAACACATGAGAGTCTTAGGAGACAGGACTTGACGGGTTTAACCATCAGTAGCCAGTACCCATTTGATCTATGAGATTCATGAATATACTTTATATACATATAATCACATTAAGTGTATTATATTAATGGATTATATGTATTATTATTAGCAGCCATTAGCCAGCTAGCAAGCTAAGCTGCTAAGCAAGAAAGCTGCAACAAAGCTTCAAAATGAATATTTTGGTTTGACAAAAGTGTGAAACTTGTGAAATTCCTTTTACAACAGAGCAATGTCACCACGTCACCACGTCACCACGTCACCCTTTCACCACGTCACCCTTTCACCACGTCACCACGTCACCACGCCACCACGCCACCACATCACCACGTCACCCTTTCACCACGTCACCCTTTCACCACGTCACCACGTCACCACGTCACCCGTCACCACGTTACCCGTCACCCGTCACCCGTCACCACGTCACCCTTTCACCCTTTCACCACGTCACCACGTCACCACGTCACCACGCCACCACGCCACCACGCCACCACGTCACCCTTTCACCACGTCACCGCGTCACCCTTTCACCCTTTCACCACGTCACCCTTTCACCACGTCACCACGTCACCACGTCACCACGTCACCACGTCACCACGTCACCCTGTCACCCTTTCACCACGTCACCACGTCACCACGTCACCACGTCACCCTTTCACCACGTCACCACGTCACCACGTCACCACGTCACCACGTCACCACGTCACCACGTCACCACGTCACCACGTCACCACGTCACCACGTCACCACGTCACCCAGTCACCCTTTCACCACGTCACCACGTCAGCACGTCACCCTTTCACCACGTCACCACGTCACCACGTCACCCTTTCACCACGTCACCACGTCACCCTTTCACCACGTCACCACGTCACCACGTCACCCTTTCACCACGTCACCACGTCACCCTTTCACCACGTCACCACGTCACCACGTCACCACGCCACCACGTCACCACGTCACCACGTCACCACGTCACCACGCCACCACGTCACCACGTCACCACGTCACCACGCCACCACGTCACCCGTCACCACGTCACCATGTCACCACGTCACCACGTCACCACGCCACCACGTCACCCGTCACCACGTCACCATGTCACCACGTCACCACGCCACCACGTCACCACGTCACCACGTCACCACGTCACCACGCCACCACGTCACCCGTCACCACGTCACCACGTCACCACGTCACCACGTCACCACGTCACCACGTCACCACGCCACCACGTCACCCGTCACCACGCCACCATGTCACCACGTCACCACGCCACCACGCCACCACGTCACCCGTCACCACGTCACCACGCCACCACGTCACCCGTCACCACGTCACCACGTCACCACGTCACCACGTCACCACGCCACCACGTCACCCGTCTTTCTCTGAAATGTAGTGTAAAGTAAAGTACCTCAAAGCTGTACTCAAGTACAATATCTGACATGTACTGAAGTACTTTGAACATCTTGGGGACCACAAACAGACCAGGGACCGTTTGAGACAAACAAATTGCATTGAAACGGGGAATTGAACCTCACGCGATTAAAAATCACTCTGGGCGTTGGAACGGTAAGAAATAAGGAATGAAGACGTAAAACTAATTAATAGATCGAGTCGTCTCAGAGAGAGGAGAGGGGAGGATTCGTCATCTCTTCTCTACACAATGCCATTGTTCCCCGCAACATTCACCAGTCACTGTGTTATTAATGATCCCGCCCTGCAGAACATCCATTTTTGTCTTTTTTTGGGGGGAAGGGGGCTTCTTGTCCCCCCCCCCCCCCCACCACCACCACCATCCTCTTTTTGCATGTGAAGTTGTGCATGTTTTGTGTCACCGTACTGTACATGCTCTCCAGAGACAGAGTGGCTCAGAGGCTCAGACACCAACACAGCAGAAAAACAACTTTATTCTTTTCTGTGGCTCAGGTGTTATATTATAATATTGTTTCTGCTCACATGTGACATCGGGGAAGTTCAGCTTTAAAGAGGCCAAAACTAAAAAGTGATCTGGATTCTATTTTTATATTATTATCATTTTTTAACTTAAACAACAAAACACAACAAATCAGGAAATCAACGGACACATATGGTCAAATTAAACAACAAAGATTGTCTTGGAATGTTGTCCCAGTATAAACATAATATCCTTCACAAAGACAAGAAAACAATTGAATTGATAAAACTGAGCTAATCAAGCACAATCTACTCCAATACAGGTTATTGCTGGTAATTCATGTGACCACATCAGATGAAAATAAAAAAGTTCCAACCTTTACTAATCTTCACTTTTACAGTGTGTTTCTCCACGCGAGCCTTTATAACTACAAGTATGAGAGTTTTACTGGACTTTTGAATGAAAAACATCCACATTCAGTCTCTAAATGATGTCATTTGACACCGACTGCTGTCCTGAGAATTAAAAAATAAGAGTCTAGAAAAGAGCAAAGAAAATGCACTCAAAGTTAAATTGTCATCTAATGACGCAGCAGTAAGTTTCCACCTATGCTGCATTTCTCCCATAATTTGGCCCCCACCGTCAAGCTAACTTGAGGGTGTTTTTGTTCCCATGCTCGCACCCAGTGTCTTGGTGCGGGTTAGCAGAATTCGATATCATTTCGAGGCTTATTCCTAATGGTCCAGACGGTGAATATTGCACACTTCTTCTGCGGTGGCCTAATGAGCATGTAACTTTATAGGCAAACATGTGAAGTGGTATTCCTCCAGTGACTGGAGATCGGAGAGCGAGTGTGCCAGGCAGTTCCCCCGAAGATGAAAGACTCGTCAGATGGCACCGTCTAGCTCCGTGCAGACACTTATGAGAAGCAGACCTTCAGGAGAGGCTAAGTGTCCAATCTCTCGTGACTAAGAACAGTAATAGAGCAGCGATCAGCGTTAATGGAGGACTATTTCCAAAGCCAGAAGCGCTGCTTTCCTCACATTTTGGCGACGTCCCCCCCGTCGAAATGTACACCTTCACCATCCCTCACTGGGAGAGCACTGTGGATTATTGCTATTATTACACTTCATAAATCCCCTCTGTTCGCATGATTGATGATTTTCCAAAACCCCACACTTAACACACAGTGGTAGATCTTTTTTTAAGAAATCTGGTTTATCGTTCCAAAGTTTTCGACTTGCAGCTAGATTCCATTGGGCTGTCCGTGGTCTCCGCTCAGGGCTGAATTAGCATGCAGCCTCGATAATCTACTCCCCTTCTCTCCTGGCCCTGTCCGCTGTCCCTGATGATGAAATGAATTACACCGTCTATTGTCAGAGCTCTTTAATCATATTAGCTTCTGCTAAAATGACAGAGCATTGTTCAGGTCCCCAGACAAAAGAAGACACATCTAAGGTACAATGGCCCTCGGATCTGTCTCAGTGAATTACATTCATTCTAAATAGCGTCGCGTTAAGCTGCCTGTCCAAGCGAGGTGGTGAAAGAGGTTTGGCTGGAATGGCATTCGCACCTTCATCATTGCTGCTAATGAAACCGTAGAATACTGATGTTCACTGACATGACGATGGAATGGGTTTCATCTGTTTTCAGACCATCTTACAAGCAAATCTAATTAAAAGTGGAATTCTAGTGTAAGAATTTAAGAAATGTAAAGGCCCAGATGTGGACACCCCTTTGTGTACTCTTGGTCTGGGGTTTCCACGGTTTGAAGAACATCGTAACAATCTGAGGATAGCTAGACCACATCCAAATATACCCCAAGTCCATTATGTTAGGTGCTTTCAACCTGAATCTGTTTGGTTCCGGGTTAAAAGGCTGGCGTGGAAGCTGTGGATCGAATCCGAGCACCAACCAAACAACCAAACGTGACCAACAGGCCGATCTTGGTCCGGGCGGATTCTGGAGGTCCGTTTGTGGCGTGAAAGCAAATAAACCAGCTGTAAGGATTTTATGAATGATTTTAGCATGATTTCAGAAGCTAAATTATTCAAAAATCAATTTGCTGATGGAGAAATCTGCTCAGCAAGCAAGCTTTAAAATTGATTTTTAAAAGGCCATGTATATAACCTTCACAGACCTTTGAGTGGGGATGATGGCTCTAAATAAGAGCACATTCATGTTACATGATAGGGGTCTTCCTCAGTCCTTTGACCCATTGACAGTGAAACAAACTGACACAAACCGTGATGTCAATTAGGCCCGGGGTGTGAAGGTGGTTTCATTTACTCTGAACACACTACATGTGTGCATAGATCGGTTGGTGCATTTTCATCACGTTTTCCACATGTTTGTTCATCGTTTGAGGTTTTACTGGTGCTCTTTTAAAAACATTTCCATACATTTGGGTGGAAACTATAGAAAGTGTAATCAGATCATGTTGGGTTTTATTATATTATATTATATTGGGACTCCTGTAGGAGTGGGGTTAAAGGACACTACTCACAGTCAGACTCGATAGGAATCCAAGAGCAACCTTTAACACATCTACTATACAGCAGTGGTTTCACCACATATGTGTCAATCATTTCATGTTGCTCCATTTCCTGTCATTTCCAAAGGGCCAGCTCCGTAAAAACAACACTTTTCCCAGTTTGGTGTGGAAGAACTTTACTGGCCCACACATGGCCCTGACCTCAACTCCATTCCGACACCTATTAGATGAGCTGTAAGGTCAGACTTCATCGCCCAACAACCTCACTGGCCCTCACTGATGCTTGTAGGCTGGTTACAACATCTGGAGGCAGATCTATGCCCACGGTGGTGCAATGAGGAGGTGTCCACATACTTTGGCTACATAGCGTATATCCAGTCAATGTTCTTGTATTTCCAACCTCCATTTTTAACTGATGTTATAAAACACACACACACACACACACACACACATACTACACACACACACACTGGTGAATGTGTTCAGGCTGCAGCTTTCGGCCGAGTCCTTAATTCAATCACTTGTACTGGGTACCAGACCTCCCCTGTAGCAGTTCATTGATGAAGGCAGCTTTAAGGAGAGTACTATTTAGCATATCTGGCTAAATGGCCTTAACAAGCCCCAGCTTGCGCTGTGTTAAAATAATTAATAAATAATAAAAGAAGGAGAAAGTGTGATGTTGCCAGGAAATAATTTGCCTCTCTTGACCCGATGATGGCATGCACTTTATGTAAATTGGTGTCTGGGGACAACAAAATCCCTCTTATTACATATTGCAGACTTCATAAAGAGAGAGAGAGAGAGATGAGAGAGAGAGAGAGAGAGAGAGGGGGGAGAGAGAGAGAGATGAGATGAGAGAGAGGGGGAGAGGGGGAAGAGAGAGGAGAGAGGGGGGAGAGGAGAGAGAGAGAGAGAAGAGATGAGAGAGAGAGAGGAGGAGTGAGAGGGGAGAGAGAGAGAAGAGAGAGGAGAGAGAGAGAGAGTGAGAGAGAGAGAGAGAGAGGAGAGAGAGAGAGAGAGGGGGAGTGGGAGAGAGAGAAGACGAGAGAGAAGAGGGGGGGAGAGAGGGAGGGGGAGAGAGATGAGAACGGGGAGAGAGAGAGAGAAGAGGGTGAGGCGAGAGAGAGAGACCGAGATAGAGAGGATGAGAGGGTAGTAAGGATCCGAGTTGCACGCGCCGGGTGAGGAGTTGAGGGGGAGTTGGATCGTTGAGTGAGCGGGGAGTGAGTTGTGCGTTGTGATTGTGTAGGGGAGTGGGTGGATGAGGCGGGGAGGTAGGGGGGGTGGAGACGAGATGGAGGATGAGTGTTGGTTGTGGGAGGGGGGGGTGAGCGGGGGGGAGGGTCGTCTGAGGTGATGTGTTGGGGGCGGGGGGCCGTGGTTGCTTGGTGAGTTTGTGTGGTTGCTCTTTGGTGCGGCTTGGGTGTCGTCTGAGGAAGGGAGAGTGGGGAGAGATGGCCTGGAGATCGATGAGTGACTCCTAGAAGGTGGGCAGGTTAACAAGAGAAGCGACATGACACAAATAGCAAGTCAGCTTCAACTGGATCGTCTGTGGAGTGTTAGGTCCATACTATTCGGTGTACGAGGTCCAATCTTTGATAGGAACATTAGAGCTGTGTGTGTGTGTGTGTAGTGTAGTGTGTGGTGTGTGTGTACGTGTGTGAGTTGTGTGTGTGTTGTGTGAATGATAACACATATCGGTCTCCCCCCTACAAACACCTCAGTGAGTATGGCAATTTGTTACAGTGTGTCTGCAGCTTTCAATTACTATTATAACACTTTGCTTTGTGTCACATTTCTTATGAAGTTCAAAACCATTCGAAGCATAATCATATATAATAATATTATACATATAATAATCGAAATGTGACTTTTATTTGATTGATTTGTTTGAGCTCGTTACGTTAATACAGTTTTATATAGTGTTATAGTCCCACTAAACATCATTAATAATATGAAGTTCTATTCAAGTGGCTCCATTGTGATAAACGCGTAGTTCCTTTACTGATATTACTGATCATATTCTTTTCCAAAACATACAAACTATCAATAATCAATAATACACAGGTATCATTTAGTGTCTGGTCCATCTGCTCCGTTTTATATTTGTCCCGACCCGTCGCTGCTCACGACGCCTCACGTTGGCCTATAAAAACACAAATATAGTGTAGTAAGGAACCACACAGACTGTTTGAAGCTGTCAGCATTAAGGAGGTTTAGACAAACATGAACCATCACCCATAGAAGTAGAAGGTGATGTCAATGGCAGACAGGTGATAGTTAGTAATGACACAGAGGACAGAGACGCAGCCCAGTCCTGAAAATCCTACAGAGTCATGACTACAACTGCAAACCGCTGCATCAAAGCCATGACTGTATACAAGGAGTGGACGTAGTCGTTGTGACGTCACTCATTCGTGTTTGTGGACTGCGGTTTGAGCCGCGAGTTCGGCGAGTTGGCCGTAGCTGTGTGGATTGTTTGCTAACATGTAATCTAGAGTTACACATTGGTACTGAGGAGGAGTTGTCGTAGAGAGCCGAAACGTCTTGTTGAGAACCTGTCTATCACTGTTACTCCGCCCTACGCTCCCCTGCTTTTATTGGTCTATTAGAGACCTGTCAATCACAAGTAGCCCAGACTCTAAAGCATCCCCTGCTTTAGGTCTGTTAGAGACCTGTCAATCACAGGTAGCCCCGCACCTAAGCATCCCCTGCTTTATGGTCTATTAGAGACCTGTCAATCACTGTGAGCCCCGCCCCTAAGCACTCCCCTGCTTTATGGTCTGTTTTGACTCTAAATGGACCATAATGTACTAAATGAACATCATGCTGTATTGAAGAAGACTTGAAACTAGAGATTGAGACATAAACTCATGTTTACAATGTTTTACTGAGGTAATAAATCAAGAGAGAAGTAGTAGAGTCATTTCTCATTAGACTCTTCTATAGAACCAGAGGGTCGCACCTGTGGTGGACACTAGAGAGAATGCAGCTTTAAGACTCTTCTGCCTGACCATAGCTCATGTACTGACACTTTGGGATTCGCAATCCATTTGCAAAAAAAGTGCCTTTGCCGGTGATCAGTTTCAATGATGAAAGAAATGCTGATGATTATCAATCAGTCTTGGAAGTGATGCATATGAAGGACATACGATCAACAAATGACAAAAAGAGATTTCCATAGAGGGCAGTGTGGAGTGAGAAGCACACTCACTCTGACAACACAAACATGTTCATGCTCACATGTGGTTGCCCTCTCACACCCCCCCAGCTTCCCACCACACACTCACTCTCTCTGAGGAAGTTTTGAATCCGTCATTCCCGGCTCGGAGTTCAGCGTCTTTCATGTGTGCCTCGACAGCGGGCCTCTCCTCCTTTTGGTATTGTTTTCTTTATTATTTATGCATGGGAGGGGTTAGTGGTTGTGGGGGGGGGGGGGGGGGGGACTAATTCAAAATTCTGTTTCAGCAACATCTTAGCGAGCTGAAGAGCTGCGAGAAGAGAATGAAAGGAAAAGGGAAGAAGCAGAGGTGAGGACAAGACATAGGAGGGAAGGTGTACGTGTGTGTCTGAGACAGTGAGACTTTGCATTCACTTCGTCCACATGCCTGGTGTGCGTATATATCTACTATATATAGATATTTTTATATATATATATATATATATATATATTATATATATACAGTATGTCTTAGTATTCAAGAAAGATGGAGATGAGAAGAAAGTGAGTAAGGGAGCAGATGCAAAAAGGCGAGCGATTAAAGAAGGGAGGGAAAAGAAGGAGAGACAGAACACAGATAGTAGAGTTCATAAAAAAACAATAAAACTTTCTCCATAGAGAAGGATGAATAATAAATGTTGATTTTGGTGTGACAGAGGCATTTAAGGGAATAACAGGTGGGCTTGTTGTTATGGCCTCGACCCCCTGTGTGGTGGTGTGTGTGGTGTGTGTGTCTGTGTGTGTGTGTGTGTGTTCTGTGTGTTCTTTGAGTGTGTGGTGTAGGTGTGTGTGTGTGTCTTTGTGTGAGTGTCTGTGAGTGTGTGTGTGTCTGTGTGTGTCTGTGTCTGTGGTTCTGTGTGTGTGTGTGTGTGTGTGTGTCGTGTGTGTCTGTGTGTTGTGTGTGTGTGTGTGTGTGTCTGTGTGTGTGTGGTGTTTGTGTGAGTGTGTGTGTCTAGTGTGTGTTGTGTGTGTGTGTGTGTGTGTGTGTGTCTGTGTGTTGTTGTGTGTGTGTGGTGTGTTGTGTGTGTGTGTGTGTCTGTGGTTTCTGTGTGGTGTTGTGTGTGTGTGTGTGTGTGTCTGTGTCTGTGTGTGTGTGTGTGGTGTGTCTGTGTGTGTCTGTGTGTCTGTGTGTGTGTTGTGTGTGTGTGTGTGTGTCTGTGACGTGTGTGTGTGTCTTGTGTGGTCGTGTGTGTCTGTGTGTGTGTGATGTGTGAGTGTCTGTGTGTAGTCTGGTGTGTGTGTGTGTGTGTGTGTCTGTGTGTGTCTGTGTGTGTGTGTGGTTGTGTGTGTGTGATGTGTGTGTTTTCTTGTGTGTGTGATTTTGTCTGTGTGTGTGTGTGTCTGTGTGTGTGTGTGTGTGGTGTGTCTGTGTGTGTGTCTGTGTGTGTGTGTGTGTGTTGTGTGGTGTGTGTGTGTGTTGTGTGTGTGTGTGTGTGTCGTGTGCTGTGTGTGTGTGTGTGTGTGTTGTGGTGTGTGTGTGTGTGTGTGAGAGTGTGTCTGGTGTGTTGTGTGATGTTGTTGTGTGTGTGTGTGTGTGAGTGTGTGTGTGTGTGTGTGGTGTGTGTGTGTCTGTGTGTGTTGTGTGTGTGTGTGTGTGTGTGTGTGCTGTGTCTGTGTTGTGTGTGTGTGTGTGTGTGTGTGTGTGTGTGTGTGTGTGTGTTCTGTGTCCTGTGTGTGTGTCAGTGTGTGTGTGTGTGTGTGTGTGTGTGAGTGTGTATCTGTGGTGTGTGTGTCTTCTGTGTGTTATTGTCTCACAGTCTGATCATCTCTTGTGAACTTGACTCCCGGTGGATATTCTCAGGATCTGTCACAGAAATATGACCAAAAGAAGGACATGAGTATTGTTGTCCATGTTTTGTATTGTTACATCTTCACCACCAGGCGTAGAAACCACAAGTCTCTCTTTCTTGTTTCTTTAACTCAGTAATCACTGAGTGTGAGATAGAACACCGCTCCAACATTAAAGAGGCTCTTCTGATCGTTAACCACGTTGACCTCACGTCGTCCCATCGACAATAAATGCTGCAAAACAAGACAAAACTACAGATACACAACAACACACACTGGACATGAAGGAACAAGCTACACATTATCTCACTGGGAACCGAGGGAAAAGAGTGTCTTCCAACTTCTTATTATTTGTGATTTCCTAACTACTTAGAGTTAAAAAAACATCTTACAATTTAGACTTTTCAAAAATTATTTTAATTTTAAATTTTACAGCATGTCCACTGTAGTGGACCACAGGACCTATTTTAGTATGAAAAGACAGCCAAATATAGAAGATAAAACTGTCCACTACAGAGGACATAAATTGAATAGGCTGGGTCTCAGGAGGATATAGGAAAATAAACGTAACGACCAGCATTCAAACTGAAACGCAAATAATCATTTCTTCAGCCATCAGTTGAAGAACTGGACTTCCCTGAACCGGGTCACTCCTCGTACGCCAGCTGTTCTCTCGCTAGTTTAGGTTGCATTTAACTAAAGCTGAAGCCTGCTGTGGCCCCGGGGGGCTCCTGTCTGTGCCGGCCAATAGTTACCTCTGCTCCTCGGCTCTGA
>JAVDOI010000062.1:567500-588784 GCA_032191485.1 Leptoclinus maculatus | reverse complement strand
TGTGTGCCGTTTCTCTAGCTCCCTCCGTGACGAGATTTCGAAAGGGAGAGCCGAAGAGAAAGACGAGAGAAAGAGAGAAAGAGAGAAAGAGAGAAGGTGGGAGGGGGGGGGGGGGGGGGGGGGGGGTACTGCTGCTGCCTTTCTCCCACTGTGCCGATATTAAACAACCAAAAAACCTTAAATTCTTCCCATTTCCCAGAGAACAGAACGGGTGTTCAACACTTACCCACTCCCACGCTCAGATTCACTGTTGGTTTTGCATCACAACAGAAACCCCCTCAGACATTCCTCCCAAACAGATGTGCTGAAGAGGAGCAGTGAGCCCCCCCATCGTGTTTGTGAGCCTGCTGGTTTCTCGACTTTTCTTTTTACTGCTTTGAAGCAGGTGGATGACAAAAACAAAAAGCATCAATCTCTCCGGGCACATTTGTGTGGCACGCACTCCTCTCACCAGCCTCCGTACAGTAGAATCACACATTCACATTCTCAACAAACAAAACAACAAACTGAAGGACGGGCGTGCATTGTCGGAGTGCACTTGTTGTAATCGTGTTTTGATTGGATTAGAATGTGGAATGTTGCCGTATCTCCAGAGTTCCGTTTGCCATATGTTGAGGCAATTTTATGCCCGCACGGTTACGAGAGGCTTGATGGATGCAACTTGGCGACAGACAATGAGCGTGAGCCAAGAATCAGGTGTCGTTTGATTGCTTTCGTTCATTATGCGGAGGTTCTCCGTGGCCCGCAGCGATCCTAAATATCAGGGCTGTGGTTGTGCAGTCTGAGACGTCCCGGCAGTTTAAGATCAAGCCCAAAGCGCCAAAGAGTGCCCATTCAATATCGTTCATACCATTGTCTTAAAGCTGCACTATGATCAAGAGGTGTCACTCCTAGTGATGAACACTCAGACCGTCTTAGTGTCTTTGAACTCATTACTTTAGCTTTAAGTCCTGCAGCCTCGTAGTTCACCCCGACCTCTCTCATCAACCTGCTTTCTATATAGCGGGCAGCTGTTTTCAGGTAAACCCACTGTTGGCTAGCTGGTGATGCAGCTAAAAGAGTTGGAGGAGGCCAAAGATGGAGCAAACTAGAAACACGGGTACTTAGCAGAGTGCAGATCTCAGACAGCTGTGTCTCACTCAATTGTCTCTCCCGGCTTCATTACAGTCAAGATGGCGGCGAAGACGACAAAAAGGGGTTGATTGTTCATCTCGTATTGTGCCCTAACTTTAGTAGATCGTAACATATCGGGTATGGAATCAAACTGCAGACCGCAACCACGAGAGGTCCTTGAGCATCATGAATGAGTCCAGTAGTTTACGAGATTACCATGGACGGACAAACAGATGCGCGCACACACAGACACAACCGAATGCATGATCTCCCCACAGGCTTACACCCGGCGGAGATACAAAACAAAGACAGTGGCTTAAATTCATCAAATGAATAGTGTTGTTCCCTGTGTCTGCTGGATGTGTAACGACCATAGACTGAATATAAGAAGTAGCCGTCGCTATCTTGGATTATGTCCGTCGCCATCTTGTTTTTTTTGCAACCAGTGAACAGGAAGTGACCATATCTGGACTGTGGAGTGACGTAGAGACGCCGTATACGTCTCTGGTAGAGACCTGTCAATCACTGTGTAGCCCCGCCCTAAAGCATCCCCTGCTTTATGGTCTGTTTGACTCTAAATGGACCATAATGTACTAAATGAACATCATGCTGTATTGAAGAAGACTTGAAACTAGAGATTGAGACCATAAACTCATGTTTACAATGTTTACTGAGGTAATAAATCAAGAGAGAAGTAGAGTCATTTTCTCATAGACTTCTATAGAACCAGAGGAGTCGCCCCCTGGTGGACACTAGAGAGAATGCAGCTTTAAGACACTTTGGCTTCACTCTGCAGAACCGAAGGTTGCCGCCTGGTAACCACCACACAACTGTTAGCTAAAAGGTTCATGTCAACGGTGAGCAAACAGTCCTGGAGCAACATCAGCTATGAGGTTTAATAATCCAGTTGTGCCAACAAAAAATGTTTATAATATTAGTTATACAGTCATATTTCTTTTCCTCTACGTTAAGCTACATCCCGCTCCGTTACCATAATGAGATTAGCATCTAGCTGTCGCCCAATCCAAACACAGACAACGGGCACGGCGGTAGCTATCCAACTGACAGCTAACAGTCGGATGGGTCAGTGTGATGGGTCAACGGTGTGATGGGTCAACCATGGAAAACTATCGTGTTCTTTTGGGAACATATGTTTGAAGTTTTAATTTATTCATAATCAACATACTTCATCAGACTGTATCCATCCACCAGCGCAGTCCATTGCCCCCCAATCTCCTGCAGCAGTTCATTTGATGGCATATAAAGACATATATTAAATCAAAAGGAAACATTCCTCTGAGTCATGGCCAGGTCATGTGATGAGGCCGGCCCATACCAGTCTCCTGTTACCCCCCATGCACTGGGCAAGGAAGTCCTGGATTCCGTTCTTTGAAAGGTATAGTAGAGCTGCTCCCAGTTATCTGTCCAACAAAAATATTGATCTTTGATGTTAATTATTGAAACTGAAAAAACTCATTTCATTCTCCATGTCTGCTACAGACTAAAGAAGTGTGTTGTCAACTTTATTACATTATTCCAAAAAGAAAAGTGAAAGTGAGACAGAAGTGAGGAAGAAATCTAATGAGAGACATTTATAAACTGAAGATGACACCTTAAACACCTTTTACGTGAGCATTTACAATTTGCATAAATCTATATCCTATGTTATGAGAAATCAGAATTTCATAGCTTTAGGACACACGTTAGCTCGCTCTGCTTTCATCTTATATTACATTTATGGCATATTTCAGCAGAGTAATTTGACTGTGCTGTGGTTATTCATCTTCCAGTCAGCTTTCAGTCAGTCACAGCGTCTCCTCTCATGAACATCCTGGGTATCACCCCACGCAGTAAAAACCTGAGCAGGGGTCAGTGAAAGACCAGTAGAACAAAGAAAGTAAGCCCAGTAAAAGTAAAACACATCTTTATTTTCTTCCCTGACTGTCAACTGCTCCAAAAAGGTTTTTGACAGAGCTTTCTGTCATAATCATCAGAATCCAGTGGGTGGCCGTGCATTGTATACCTGGGCCTTCACTGCTGTCCTGCAGCTGAAACACAGCTACGGTTATTATTTGTGTAAAAATGAAGCTCAACACCTGTAAATACAGTAACTGTAGAGAATACGCTGAGAGTGCGTCTCCTCTCTGCTCTGACTGCAGCGTCTCCTCTTCTGTGAGAGTAACTGTGAGTGCTTTGGGGCGGAGGAGGGGCTCACGGCAGCACCCGCTGCTCGTTACCACAGTAACTGTAGAACGTACGTGTTTTAACATCATCGAGTCAAAACACCAGCAAAGTCTCCAACAACACCAGAACAAGTCTCCAACAACACCAGAACAAGTCTCCAACAACACCACAACAAGTCTCCAACAACACCACAACAAGTCTCCAACAACACCACAACAAGTCTCCAACAACACCAGAACAAGTCTCCAACAACACCAGAACAAGTCTCCAACAACACCAGAACAAGTCTCCAACAACACCAGAACAAGTCTCCAACAACACCAGAACAAGTCTCCAACAACACCAGAACAAGACTCCAACAACACCAGAACAAGTCTCCAACAACACCAGAACAAGTCTCCAACAACACCAGAACAAGTCTCCAACAACACCAGAACAAGTCTCCAACAACACCAGAACAAGTCTCCAACAACACCAGAACAAGTCTCCAACAACATCAGAACAAGTCTCCAACAACACCAGAACAAGTCTCCAACAACACCAGAACAAGTCTCCAACAACACCACAACAAGTCTCCAACAACACCAGAACAAGTCTCCAACAACACCAGAACAAGTCTCCAACAACACCAGAACAAGTCTCCAACAACACCACAACAAGTCTCCAACAACACCAGAACAAGTCTCCAACAACACCAGAACAAGTCTCCAACAACACCAGAACAAGTCTCCAACAACACCAGAACAAGTCTCTAGATGTGTCGCTAGTAGCCATGAAGGTTTGGAAAGTCACCAGATTTAGCGAGAAAGTCGCCAAGTTGGCAACGCTGGCATCGCTAAATATGTCCCCAGAGCAACATAGGACGTAACAATGGTTCCTATCACATATTAAACCAAACAAAAATCCATCTTCATAAAAACAAGTTGTACAAATAATAATATATAAACAAGCATATTAAAGCTACTGCAGATGTAAAAACAAACACATTTAACTTACCAGAGCTGCTGTTCACTATTTAAAGACAAAGTCCATCCTCCTTTCTTTGTTAATAAAGAGTTTAATCTCACGGTTGTTCAGTACATCCGTGCGTTTTAGTTCCAGTAAGATGTCCTTCTGGATTCATGGACGCCAGTGAAGACAGTGGAGCCTCCCCAGTTGTATTTCTTGAATACGTTTTAATGCGTTTGAGGCTGAAAATGTCCGCTCGACAGAGGCAGCAGATATTGGGATTGTCACCGCCCAACATGTCAGGCTAGCCCACTGACCAATCACGTATGGCTAGGCCAGCTAGCAGGCTCTGACACGTCAAAGAATACGCCCAACATGTCAAACTAAAGATCTGATTGGTTGAACACTATGACAATCAACAATATCGTCCCCATTCACTTAAACTGCACATGGATTCACTTGTGAGTCTGCAGGCCTCGGGCCTCTCTTCTACCTAGAGACACAGAGGTGACATCTGATTGGATAAAAGCTCTACTTAAAACAAGCTGCACTGGAAGCAGAGCAACTGAGGAAGACAGTAGCTGTGCAATGAGAAAATAAGATAATGGGAAAAATAATTATAATACATGTAGTGTATTTGTGAAAAATTATGAAATTATAAAATAGCTATAACTTTGTGATTCTGTTTAGGCCAGCAGAGAAGGCCTTGAAGGCCCTGACGGCCCACCACTGTCAGAATCAGAACCGTTTATTTGCCACGGGTGGTGCATAACATTAAACAATCAACAACAATCAACACAGTGCAAAAAAAAATCATAGGTCATAATGCAACTGTAATGCTCCATGTCAGTATACAGTACTCTTCATACTTTGTCAATAAGATACTGCATTAAAGTGCTTATAAATAATGGCTAAATGGGCCGATGGTCTCATCAACAAGTGTTTGCTTCTGAATTCCGACATTTTTATAAGTCACTGAAGGCAGCACCGTGACGTCACCTGTTTTGGGTTTCATGGCGGGACGTGCTTCTCCGCCTCGGCTTGTCCTGCTAAACTTAACGGTATAATTAGTACATTATATATATATATATATATGATACATATGTATGTATGAGTGGAGCGATGGAGAGTGCCTTGGTAGAAGACAACCCGCTGCTGTTTCCTCTCAACAAGCAGAAGACGCTCTATGACGGATTCATCACGGTGCTGGTACGTTCACGTGCTCTTCCACATTCTCCAAACTACGTTCAAACAAACGTCCAGTTAAGGACTCCACACGGGTCGGTAGCAGTGAGTGGACTACTCCACACGGTCGGTAGCAGTGAGTGGACTACTCCACACGGTCAGTAGCAGTGAGTGGACTACTCCACACGGTCAGTAGCAGTGAGTGGACTACTCCACACGGTCGGTAGCAGTGAGTGGACTACTCCACACGGTCAGTAGCAGTGAGTGGACTCCTCCACACGGTCGGTAGCAGTGAGTGGACTACTCCACACGGTCAGTAGCAGTGAGGTTCGGTGAGGTTCGTGGCTGGTGAGAGTCAGACTTACAATATGAACCCAATAGAGCAGCTTAAATCACCATTCAATCGGCAGCTTGCACATTGACTACTGGTTGTTCTTCATATTTCATACCAGCATCCTTTACACACACATAGGTAAGGTACATATTTGATTCCACCGGGAGTGTGTGCACCGCGATCCGGCTGCTCATAGTGTTTTATTTTGAAAAATTACCGGATGTTCTATCCCTTTTCGATGTCTGACTTCCTGTCTGGGTCGATCTGCTCTGTGCAGCTTGACGCGACTTCAGCGCGGGTCCGTCAAAAATAGGCCAAATCCCAATGTCCCCCCTTACGGACTCACGGACTTTGAGGCGCGCTCCCGCGAAGTCCGTGAGGGTTTAGGGCTGTCCCACTGTCAAATCGTCAAGTTTTTCAGGGCTCTCTTGCAGACATTTTGAGCCCTTTATGAACCCTTTCCGTAAATCAGCATGGTATGCTGATTTAGCCTAAGGGAATTACCCACAAATCATTGCAATGTGACGTGAAACACGGGGTTACCAGTGGACGCATGGAGACGTAAAAAAAAAGGTAAACAAAGAGGACAGCTCACGTGTGTTCAGCCTGGAGTAATACATTTACTCAGAAACATTAAGGGTTAAAGATGGAACAAAAAATAAACATGAAATCAGAAGATATTTATTTATTTATTCATCAAATATTTGATTTTGTCATTGAAGCTGTTTCGAAAAAACGAGTAAATAGATGATATGAAATGACCTCATCTTGTGAGGAAAGAGCCTGGAAGACATTCAAATCAGGGAGTACAAAGTATAAAATAAATACACACAATTATACATCATATTTTTTGTCGTTTTCATGGTAACGTGATATGTTGCAGCAAAGTGCTGTCCATCTCGAGCCCTCACAGTCTCTCACACTCAACCACTCACCAGGTGACGTCAATTAAGTCCTTCAGGGTTCAGGGCTTAGGGTTTAGGGGGGACATTGGGATTTGGCCATAGACTCGCCGCGTATCTTTAGCAGAGCAACATGTAAGAAGAAGAAGAAGAGAAGTGTAGAAGAAGAGCAACGGCAGAACAAGCATGAACCCGACCCGTGGGCTCTCATTGAGGCAGAGGTACGGTTTGCCTCCCCGCTGTGCTTCTTCTCTGCGGTTTATTGTCAGATCAGACTAAATATGTTCTACACATACGTGAAATACATGACTATTCTATGGAAAGAAATGACATGTAATAAAAGTGTCCACAAATATTAAAGTGGTGACAAACAATGAGAAAGCAAAAGGCACGCGCTCAACCCAGGTAGTGAGGGATTACCTGAGGGAGGAACAGCTCACGTGTCTCCTCTGTTTGAACAGGACATGCGCAGATTCAGCGATTTTGATTATAAAAATGCTTGAAATGATTGGAATCATACAGAAATTGCATTTATAGCACAAATCAGTAGAGAAATATGAATATGTATTTTATTTGATCATTCATCACCCTGACCGGTAGAATATAACTTTAGACTTTTAACGAATGTCATGAACCGCTGATGAAATGTGTCATTCTCGAGCATTGTAGAAAAAAAGCATGTTGTGAACTTTAATTGTTCAATAGCTCACTCACCACCACTGTGACTGTTGCAATGACGTCAGTTATTTATATATATATATATATTAGTGCTGGGCAACGATTACAATTTTTAATCGCGATTAATCGCATGATTGTTTTGCGATTAATCACATTGTTATGCGCAAAATTCAATAATTAATTCAAAAGTAGTGTATTGCGCACTTTTATTTTAAAAGTACTGCTATATGAACAAAAGTGCAATAACATTTGGTTTACAAACACTTTAAACACATCAGGTTATTTTTAACAGCAGTATTCCCTTTACACAGTAGCAGTTATAACACAGTTATAATGATTCTGATTATAGATATTCAGCCGGTGTTCACAACTTTATCTTCATGTGTGTAAGAGATGATATTTGAAATATACTTCTTGAAAACTGTAAACCTATCTACGTCATGTTTTTTTCTTGTTTTTTTATGTTTGAGAATACCTCCGTGGGCTCTGACGATCGCGTGTGAACATGTGAACACACTGTGACTCCGTAACTATCCGGAGCGCTTCTACTCGTATCATTGTCTTAATGTATGTGCTTGCTAACATAACGATAAAAAGCAGAGTACGTCGAACTGGCCAGCCAGCGTTTCTCCGATTGGAGTGAGACGAGGAGAAAAGGTGATGTCGTGATCTTCACAATAAAACATCTTTGATGTGACGTGTCGAGTCTTGTCCAATCAGCGTTCAGATGTCTACAGCGTCTTCATTTCCCTCCGTTACAGTTTAAGTTCCGTTATTGTTCAGACTTGCTGGTTAAGTTAACGTCCACTGCATGCAGAACTCTGTCGACTGTTAACGTTCGTCATTATCGCGAATTTGGAGGAAAAAACGTAACGTGATGAAACATGAAGCCCCCCCCCGTGTTCCGGTTCAGTTCACGCGGTCACTCGTTAACATTAAACCAGAACACCGGCGGATCTGCTGGCAGGTTGTTTTTTTTAACTCAAAGTAGAATCAAAGGCCCAGATACTGACGAGATGATGAGGTCAAAGAGGAGGCTGTTTGTGTAGTGCAGCTTGACGCAGGGCTGAGCTGTGAGTGGAGCTGGGCCTGGATAAAGGTGGAGGTCTACACAGACGTGAGTACAGCTTCCTGCTGTCACAGTGTTTTAAATACATTGATGAGGCAGGTCTGCTGAATGCAGCCTCTGCTCCAAGGAGATAAAGTACAGCAACAAGGGCTCACGTGACCTCTCATCACACTACCAGACACTGTTCACTGTAATGACCACAGCCAGAGTAGATTATCATTTTAATTTAAATAATATAACTGGATTGAATGCATATTAATTGCAAATAGAAGATAGGCCACTATTCTAACAGCTGTACAGTAACAGTAGAAGTTAATATGAAGACGTACAGTAACAGTAGAAGTTAATATGAAGACGTACAGTAACAGTAGAAGTTAATATGAAGACATACAGTAACAGTAGAAGTTAATATGAAGACGTACAGTAACAGTAGAAGTTAATATGAAGACGTACAGTAACAGTAGAAGTTAATATGAAGACGTACAGTAACAGTAGAAGTTAATATGAAGACATACAGTAACAGTAGAAGTTAATATGAAGACGTACAGTAACAGTAGAAGTTAATATGAAGACATACAGTAACAGTAGAAGTTAATATGAAGACGTACAGTAACAGTAGAAGTTAATATGAAGACGTACAGTAACAGTAGAAGTTAATATGAAGACGTACAGTAACAGTAGAAGTTAATATGAAGACGTACAGTAACAGTAGAAGTTAATATGAAGACGTACAGTAACAGTAGAAGTTAATATGAAGACGTACAGTAACAGTAGAAGTTAATATGAAGACGTACAGTAACAGTAGAAGTTAATATGAAGACGTACAGTAACAGTAGACGTTAATATGAAGACGTACAGTAACAGTAGAAGTTAATATGAAGACGTACAGTAACAGTAGAAGTTAATATGAAGACGTACAGTAACAGTAGAAGTTAATATGAAGACGTACAGTAACAGTAGAAGTTAATATGAAGACGTACAGTAACAGTAGAAGTTAATATGAAGACGTACAGTAACAGTAGAAGTTAATATGAAGACGTACAGTAACAGTAGAAGTTAATATGAAGACGTACAGTAACAGTAGAAGTTAATATGAAGACATACAGTAACAGTAGAAGTTAATATGAAGACGTACAGTAACAGTAGAAGTTAATATGAAGACGTACAGTAACAGTAGAAGTTAATATGAAGACATACAGTAACAGTAGAAGTTAATATGAAGACATACAGTAACAGTAGAAGTTAATATGAAGACGTACAGTAACAGTAGAAGTTAATATGAAGACGTACAGTAACAGTAGAAGTTAATATGAAGACGTACAGTAACAGTAGAAGTTAATATGAAGACATACAGTAACAGTAGAAGTTAATATGAAGACATACAGTAACAGTAGAAGTTAATATGAAGACGTACAGTAACAGTAGAAGTTAATATGAAGACATACAGTAACAGTAGAAGTTAATATGAAGACGTACAGTAACAGTAGAAGTTAATATGAAGACGTACAGTAACAGTAGAAGTTAATATGAAGACGTACAGTAACAGTAGAAGTTAATATGAAGACGTACAGTAACAGTAGAAGTTAATATGAAGACATACAGTAACAGTAGAAGTTAATATGAAGACGTACAGTAACAGTAGAAGTTAATATGAAGACGTACAGTAACAGTAGAAGTTAATATGAAGACATACAGTAACAGTAGAAGTTAATATGAAGACATACAGTAACAGTAGAAGTTAATATGAAGACATACAGTAACAGTAGAAGTTAATATGAAGACATACAGTAACAGTAGAAGTTAATATGAAGACATACAGTAACAGTAGAAGTTAATATGAAGACGTACAGTAACAGTAGAAGTTAATATGAAGACATACAGTAACAGTAGAAGTTAATATGAAGACGTACAGTAACAGTGGAAGTTAATATGAAGACGTACAGTAACAGTAGAAGTTAATATGAAGACATACAGTAACAGGGTTCAATGAAAACTAATCACAAGCTGACTAGCCAGCTGTTCAACTGGAGCTTAAATAGTGATAAATAACCGAATAATAAATTATTCTTTTGCTTAAAGAGTAAATATGGTCTTATCACTAAATGTTATTCTCAGAGTACACCAGAGTGCTACATTTTAAAGATCATATTTAAAAATGAAAATTCATGCCACCAGCACCCCCCCCCCCCCCCTAGAAATGTTGTGTTGATAATGTTCCTCCCTTTTCAGCATTTGTCAGTCTCATGCCTGCTACTGGTGGCACTCCTCTGACTATTGGTGTCACTCCTCTGACTACTGGTGTCACTCCTCTGACTACTCCCCTGACTACTGGTGGCACTCCCCTGACTACTGGTGTCACTCCTCTGACTACTGGTGGCACTCCTCTGACTACTGGTGGCACTCCTCTGACTACTCCCCTGACTACTGGTGGCACTCCCCTGACTACTGGTGGCACTCCTCTGACTACTGGTGGCACTCCTCTGACTACTGGTGGCACTCCCCTGACTACTGGTGGCACTCCCCTGACTACTGGTGGCACTCCCCTGACTACTGGTGGCACTCCTCTGACTACTGGTGGCACTCCTCTGACTACTGGTGGCACTCCTCTGACTACTGGTGGCACTCCTCTGACTACTGGTGGCACTCCCCTGACTACTGGTGGCACTCCTCTGACTACTGGTGTCACTCCTCTGACTACTCCCCTGACTACTGGTGGCACTCCCCTGACTACTGGTGGCACTCCCCTGACTACTGGTGGCACTCCTCTGACTATTGGTGGCACTCCTCTGACTACTGGTGGCACTGGCAGCTTGTGGCAGCTACTGACACCTACATATAAGCAGAGGACGAGTGAAGATATTTTCAGACATGTATTTTTTAATTGGACATTTCATGGGTTTTAATTTTAAAACGTTTTTATATATATACTTTTAAATGATAATAAAACGGATGATTTATTTTCATTATTTTAGCCGATTGTCATAAATGACTATAAAAGTAATAATTTGGAAAGAGTGTATTATGTTCCCTTTTGTTTCAAAACCAACAAAATCATACTAAAATAAAATGAATGAGGAACAAAAAAGTACAACGTGGTTACTCTCAGGATGTAAACAGAGAACGGGTGGCTCAGATGACTCAACTATAATCCATACTATGATGATAAAACTGATTTATGGCAGCTGACCAATCGTAACAATGGGTGTTCTCAGGAAATGTGTCTCCGCCCGCTCAGCTCGGCAGCTTCTTGACGGGTGCCGAACGAGTGCCGCTCTCTTGCCACTGTTGTGGCACCTGACTGACTCTTGCCACAGACTAGTCACTGAGGTGCCAGTGCCACAAGGAGGATCTCGGCCTTGCTGCTCCCAGCTGTTAACAGACTGTTGTGCTACCGGGCTAGCTAGCGAGGTGGACCCAGCATGCCGTTCGGCGGTGTAATTTAATAAATGTACAATTATTAGTGTCACAAACTGTTGTGCCGTGGTGTTTTGCCCTGTTAAAGAGCGTTAGCTGTGGGTTATTAATTGTTGTTATAACCATTAGGGGTCCCTCTCAATACACAACTAGCTCTGACGTAGCGCCCCTAGTGGCGAACAATATATTTTGCTGGCTGTTGAAGAGTTCCAGCAGTTGTTTCGGCTATGCGTTGTGTTAAAAATGTATATCATACGGGAAATTAAAACCGGATGAACCGCCCAGCACTAGTTGGTGCCTTTCATGATGTTTCCAATCATGACTCTTACAGGAGCGAGACTTCAGACTGAGAGTGCTGCTTCCACCAGATGGTCAACTTAAAGGAGCCAGGTATGAAGGAACCCATAATAATGATGTTCATGAACATAATAATGATGTTCATCAACATAATGATGTTCATCAACATAATGATGTTCATGAACGTAATAATGATGTTCATGAACGTAATAATGATGTTCATGAACGTAATAATGATGTTCATGAACGTAATAATGATGTTCATGAACGTAATAATGATGTTCATGAACGTAATAATGATGTTCATGAACGTAATAATGATGTTCATGAACGTAATAATGATGTTCATGAACGTAATAATGATGTTCATGAACATAATAATGATGTTCATGAACGTAATAATGATGTTCATCAACATAATAATGATGTTCATCAACATAATAATGATGTTCATGAACGTAATAATGATGTTCATCAACATAATAATGATGTTCATGAACGTAATAATGATGTTCATCAACATAATGATGATGTTCATGAACATAATAATGATGTTCATCAACATAATAATGATGTTCATCAACGTAATAATGATGTTCATGAACATAATAATGATGTTCATGAACATAATGATGATGTTCATGAACATAATAATGATGTTCATGAACATAATAATGATGTTCATGAACATCATTATTATGTTCATGAACATAATAATGATGTTCATGAACATAATAATGATGTTCATGAACATAATAATGATGTTCATGAACGTAATGATGATGTTCATGAACGTAATAATGATGTTCATGAACGTAATAATGATGTTCATCAACATAATAATGATGTTCATCAACATAATAATGATGTTCATGAACGTAATAATGATGTTCATGAACGTAATAATGATGTTCATCAACGTAATAATGATGTTCATCAACATAATAATGATGTTCATGAACGTAATAATGATGTTCATGAACGTAATAATGATGTTCATGAACGTAATAATGATGTTCATGAACGTAATAATGATGTTCATGAACATAATAATGATGTTCATGAACATAATAATGATGTTCATGAACGTAATAATGATGTTCATGAACGTAATAATGATGTTCATGAACATAATAATGATGTTCATCAACATAATAATGATGTTCATCAACATAATAATGATGTTCATGAACGTAATAATGATGTTCATGAACGTAATAATGATGTTCATGAACATAATAATGATGTTCATGAACGTAATAATGATGTTCATGAACGTAATAATGATGTTCATGAACGTAATAATGATGTTCATCAACATAATAATGATGTTCATGAACATAATAATGATGTTCATGAACATAATAATGATGTTCATCAACATAATAATGATGTTCATCAACATAATAATGATGTTCATGAACGTAATAATGATGTTCATCAACATAATAATGATGTTCATCAACATAATAATGATGTTCATGAACATAATAATGATGTTCATGAACGTAATAATGATGTTCATGAACGTAATAATGATGTTCATCAACATAATAATGATGTTCATGAACATAATAATGATGTTCATGAACATAATAATGATGTTCATCAACGTAATAATGATGTTCATGAACATAATAATGATGTTCATGAACGTAATAATGATGTTCATCAACATAATAATGATGTTCATCAACATAATAATGATGTTCATCAACGTAATAATGATGTTCATGAACATAATAATGATGTTCATGAACGTAATAATGATGTTCATCAACATAATAATGATGTTCATCAACATAATAATGATGTTCATCAACATAATAATGATGTTCATGAACGTAATAATGATGTTCATGAACATAATAATGATGTTCATGAACGTAATAATGATGTTCATGAACGTAATAATGATGTTCATGAACATAATAATGATGTTCATGAACATAATAATGATGTTCATGAACGTAATGATGATGTTCATGAACGTAATAATGATGTTCATCAACATAATAATGATGTTCATGAACATAATAATGATGTTCATGAACATAATAATGATGTTCATGAACGTAATAATGATGTTCATGAACGTAATAATGATGTTCATCAACATAATAATGATGTTCATGAACGTAATGATGATGTTGATGAACATCTACTAATTCCTGACTTTGGTCTTGCAGGCTGCACTGCTGTTGGCAGTTGAGACAGGTGTTGCAGGGCTATGAACACATAGTGAAGCAGGTAAACAGAGACGTGTGTTCTGTTAGTGATGATGCGTCTGCCTGCTCTCATTGAGGTCACGTGGATTGTTCCGTGTTTCATATTTCTTGTCATGTCATTCTGGCCCCTTTGTGTTCCCATCAGGCTGGCCTCACTCGGAAGCAGAATAAAAAAAATATTTTCCACTGTTTAATTAACATGGTCTGGAAAATGTCCCTATTTGTTATGCTGCCCCTCAGGGTTATTTGGATGAGATTGATATTTCACCCCAGGCTGCAAAGTTCATTATTTTCACAGCCTTTAAGCTATCATTAATTATTAAAGCTGGTGGCAGCCCCCATTAATCACAGACACTGTTTGATTTGAATGGCTGGCTCGAGGAAGAAAACACATAGACACTGTCACTTCATTCTGCCCACCATTGAAGATGTGTCCTCTCTCCTTTGACTCCTCACAGAGGCTGCAGCAGTCGGCTGATCTCGTCACTTTCATTCTGGAGCTGAAGACGGTCTTGGTAAGGAGGAGAAGCACACCGTGGTTGGCACGGTCACTTTGACATTGTTGCTTTATGAATAGGAAGTAAATGGGAACCTTCAGGCGCCATCAATAGCCTTGATAATGAGGCACACGTGTATATTTTGTGAGATGAATGAAAAGTGTAACAACCTCTGAACAAAGGCGTGAGGCTTCTTGGCCCTGGTTCAGCGTCGTAGACAGATGGTGGCGCAGAGCGGGGAAGTCGTGATATGATGGTGTTCATATTTTAATACTATAATCATGATAACATCATATTTTTAATGAAGTAACCCGGGTTTAAAATTAGCAGCCTTCTCTCTGCCGTTGCAGGAAGTGGGTCTGAAAAGCCGCCCCGAGTGCCGCTCCATCCCGCCTCCACGGTACTACTCCCAGCTCATCTCTGAGATGGAGACCCTCGGCTGGGGCAGGTGAGGTTATTATCTCCTACTGAGATGTTTGAGGCTCAAGGCCTTTCCACACCTGGCTAGAGCTTTTATTGTGAAAGGAAAGAACGGAAGGAGTGGATCTGGTCTTTGTCAAGGGTGAAAGGATTCATGACGGTGGCCATCTTGGTTTCGATGACGGATCCTTCGTGTTGCTGTTTTATAAATATAGGAGCAACTCAACGTGATCGCTTTATGCTCTCGTTAGCGGTGGTGATGCTCAGAGTACGTCCCTTTTTCTGCTGGTTAATCTTTGTTCTGTGTGAAAGTATTCATTACAATAACAGAACAAATTGATCGGGTTGTGTTGATTGACGATGGACATGCTTGATGCCCCTGCTGATATTAAAATGATTGTTCTTCATTCATTTCTTCCACCGGTGGGGCAAAATGCATTTATGAAGGAATCTTAATCAGTAGGCTGCGGTGAGCCACTGTTCATTTCCTAACTTCTTCTTTTTGCTGTCATTACAATGTGACACATGAGAGGGATTGAGGAGAAACAGGTTCTCTGTCTGGGCAGAGCGTGAGGACGATATGAATCCGCTTCCTTATTTAGTGCTAAACAGACCTGCACAGCGTTATATCACATATATATATATATATATGTGTATATATATACATATATATGTGTATATATATATGTATATATATATATATGTATATATCTCATACTAGACTCATGTGACTGGGTGTAGCTCATAGCCGTTTATATCAAAGCTTTTTACTTCTTACTAAACCATAAAAGTGGTGTTCAAACCGTGTTAGTAACAAAAGCTTGTGTTTGCAGCAGATCTTATTGTTCTGCAATAATCCATAATCCAATGGAAACATTGGCTTTTCGTGGAGGAAACTTCCAGGGTTGGCCTACAAAATGCCATCATCCCTTTAGCACCGTGTTTCAGGGCTGAGAGACGAACTTTCTCTTTCTTCATAGAAGACACATACGGACCTACCGCAGAGTTTGTGGGCCGAAAATAAGCAACTGTGAGCAACTCAGAATCCAGAGAAAGAGAAGTGATTATTGAAACTAAGTTATTGGGTTCTATTCTTTTAAATGTCCGTGTGTTTTCCCCAGAGGTAAGATTAACATACCGAGGTGTACGGCTACAAAGCTCTGGTGCTTTAGACGGCTATATGGAGCAGTCCCTCCCCCCACCCCCCCAGCAGTCTACACTGATTGGAGAGCCTGCAACAACACAGCTCCGCATTAACAAATGGCTCTTAATGACTTCCTTATTTTTAGTTATTGAGTTATAGTTAAATCCAGGTCATATTTAATAACTCTCAGCCCACGCACAGCGACAGGCTCAGCCGACGTCTCCACTCGTCGGGGGGGAGGGGGGGGATATCTTTTCTCCCCCAGCTCAGATTAAGTCTCGTCTACTACACTCATTTTCCACTTTCCTATTAATGACCGCGGCTACAATTATGATATTAGCAAAATGCAAATGGCTCTAATTGAAGACTCTCAGGTTTTAATAGGAGGGGGGGGGTGAAGGTATGCCTTATGCTGGAAATGGGACCAACATCACTTTGGGTGTCGTGTTACGGTTGGGAGGCATTATACACAGTGGGCCTCAATCTCCAAAGCACTCGAGATTCGCTTAGCGTCTTAATTGGTATGGGCCGGTGCTAACAGCCACCAGGGCTTCTTCAGCTGTACTGCTGTCTGCTGATTGGTTCAGGGCTGCTCTGTGTGCGTCTCCAGTCCTGCATGCGAGAGCGCGGTCATCTTAATTGGCGGGAGAGGGCACGCTACGTGTTAATTAATGGGAAAACCGAGGTCAAGTAGCCCCCCCACACACACACACACACACACACACACACACACACACACACACACACAAGTGACCCAGGGGCTCATCACGGCACAGTTGTTCTCCGTGTTCACAGCCTCCTCTCGTCACAGGGCTGAGGCCTCAGACACTATGGTGGATTTATTACACTCTTTTCCCACATTTGTATGTGATTGTTTTTACATGAATAGGCCGGCTAAGACTTCCTCCTGTAATCATGGGATGTAAATCTCTGCAGTTGCTTCCAGTAAGTAATGAGAATGTCTGTTCGCACAGTTAGACTGTAAACCGAGCTAATTCATTAGCATGTATGTGTGAAATGAGAGACTTGTGCACTTGATGATCACATACATTTCATGCGTCATCTTGTGCATGCCTTCATTTCTTACACACCGCGGCACATACGTGTCGATCTCACCGTTCATTAATCACATTGTTGACCAAAAACAGCATTCAGAGACATGCACACACACACACACACACACACTAATGTGTGTGTGTGCACTGTCTGGAAGAAGCTCACTTGGCTGTGGAGTTGCAGATGGGATGCACTCATCAGTCTTCCCAGCAGGACGTCTCGACTGTCACGCTGTTTCCATCACGGCCAGGTAGCGGCGCCGGCTCGTCCTCGCTGTCCCGGGTGCGAGACCTCAGTGTGTGTTTGTTAGTGACGCACCGATACCGTTGCAGATGCTCGATAAGCCGTTGAGGGCTCCTCCCAGATCACCACTGCCCTAAAAAAAATAACTTCAACTGACCCCGAAGTCAGAGTAACGTAGAGATGTACCTCTGCTGTCAGGTCCCATACTGACTCAGAGATGGATCTGGGTTTGGTGACAATAGTCCCATCTGCTATCGGACACCATTCTGTTCATGAATACATGATATACTTAATTAAACTACGGTATCAGATCGGTGCATCTCTAGTCTGAACCGTCAGTAGTGGTTTAAATCAGGTGCTACGAAGGTAAACCGCTCATAATCCATCATCGATTTCATATTGCTGAGAACACTTCTCCTTCATTCAAGTTTCTCACCAAAACCAAATGTATATATATATATATATATGTATATATGTATATATATATCTATATATATCTATATATACTGCTAGCACCCTACAGTAGTATCGTTCATTTCATCTTTAAAAAGGTTGTGTTTTTAATGTTTTTAATGTTTGTTTTTAATGTTTTTAACCTGCTATGAATCAGACCGACCAGACGTCAACAATACAAACGAACACTCTGAGATATAATAAAGAGAAACAGAGGAGCTGCTTTCTTTAATTCACGTCTTTAAACCACCGGCTCGACTCAGTGACGTGTTCATTTGGATGCTTGTCACTTGCTCCACTTTATTAAACGGTCATGCTTCACAGGCTTGTGTATTCATTGCTGTTAGCGGTAATGGGCTTCTTATGGGCTGCACTCTTTGTGTACCTGAGGATCACCATTTCTTTTGTCTATTCAACAAGTTCTAATCTGCAACTGAATCATTTCAGCCTGATGACACTACTACCTGTGCGTGTGTGTGTTACAAAGAGGACGAAGCCTTTTGGAGCTCTTAATATGCAGATGGTTTTCGAGACAGGAGGCGACTATCCTGAGAGAAAAGATGCATCAGGTCAGCATGGAGGGAAGGGAGTCGGGCCGATCTCGATGTCTTCAGCAGACGTTGGCGTGCACGTGGTTGGCGTGCACGTGACACCTCGGTGCCGTTGCCCTTCGCTGGCGTTAAACACTTAAATGAACCGGGCTCATTGCAGACAGTCTCCCATCATTCCATCACTTCCCTAAGTGTGTGCGTGTCATGCCTGCTCACATCACTCCTGGCTAACGCTCCATGAATCCTCGGCACAGAGCGTCCATCCTAATGTGCGGTGAATCTGGAGAGGGAACTTGTCCGCGTCCTTTGTCTCTGATGAGTCTTTGTGTCTTCAGGTCTGGAGGATCTGACTCTGACAGTGTTGGTGTGAGCTCAGGCCAGTGTTCTGTCCTCGCCCTCAATAGGTCAGAATTAGCTCCGATTGACAGGTCGACTCGAGCTTGAACATGTGAACTCACCTGAAAGGGACATTTGGGCACCTTTGATGTGACTGTCCAATGGTTTCTGATGGTAAATGTAGACCACTGAAGAAATGAATTCCTTCCGCGCTGTCCGCTGTACCTGGACGCTTTGGAGCGTCGAGGCTGATGAATAAATGTCAGTAAAGGAAATGTTCTGTGCTAGTACGCTGGCTCTACTGTGCACGGCCTCTCTGTGCCCTGCTGCCTGACCCTAACTTGTTGTTTTTACAAATAACAAGTGTTTTGTTGTTTGTCTTGTGTGGTTTCATGCCCACACATGTTCTTGTAGAACTGTACTTTTGTCACCGTGGGAAAGTTTCTCCAACTTTTAGTGAGTCGAGAGACACGACAATGAGATTATTTTAGGGTAAGAAGCTCATTGGATCAGTAGAGAGGACTGTGGTTCACAGCTGCAGTGACCGTTCGTGGCACGGCCCTCTGGAGCTCGTGCCCGGTTGCTTGCAGCGTTGCTCAAGTGAGGTTTGGTTGTGGAGGTAGTGGATCCAGGATCCAGCAGCAGTCAGTGAGCCGCATTCTGTAAAGGTCCGATGGACGATATGCTGGAGTCTGCAGAGCCACGAGGCCCCGCCCCCTATCGCTTCATTATTCAAAGTTTATTAATGTTGACCGAGTCCCGACTGCACCAACGCCATCGACGCTGCACATCGGTGGGTTCCCAGCAATACGGCGAGTAGGAAGTAGACCGATGAGCTGGAGCTGTGTGAAGGACTCCGTCACACATTCCTGCTTCATAGTTTGGTTTTCGTACTAGTTTTACTAGGACTGTGCAATGAACAGAGTTACAGTCAGTATGTTTGCTCAGTTTTATTAGAAAGCATAAATCCAGGGTTCTGTGGTGATATAATAATGCCCCCAGCCTCAGCGTGATTGGTTTCGTTGTATTCCTGCATTAGAGCATTAAAATGCAGAAGAAGAGAAGCCGTAGTAATGCCTGTATTTGGGGCATGACTGCGGAGCTGTAGCCTGGTGTAATGTCACTGCGTCAGTACCCACAGTGATAAATCTAAAGGCAGAGTTGATGTCTCCATACTGCTCTCTGCTGCTTTGATTAATGGCGGATGATGGCCGCTGTCAGTTTACAGTGTTGCGTACCGTTCTCTGCCAATGCGTGTTGATTTATTGTGTATCCGCAGGCTGCTCTTCATCGACACCGAGTTCCGAACGTTGAGATTGAAGGCGGAGGACTCCTCCGGAAGGCAGCACGTTCTCACTGTTAGACTCAAGTCTAGGGTAAGACACACACACACACACACACACACAGTTTACTGTCCGGACCGGATCATTTTCACATGGAAAGTGATCCACCATCAAATGGAACACTCCACAGCTCGATGTTGACCCTACAGCCGATCCAAATCCAAACAGGCCGACTCCACCAGACACATTTTGCGATGTTCAATTTGCTGATAGCACATCAGTGATTTACATCTGTGCCCCCTAAATCTGGGTCACACTGGAGAGGGTGCGGAGAGACACGAGAACCCGCTGTGGCTGAGATGTAGCACAGATAAAACATGATGGAAAGACCTTCCTCTGTGCATGGAGAGAACCAGGACCCCCAGCTGCTGCACCAGGCCGGGGGACGGCAGCGTAACACAGAGCGGATAAGAGGTGTGTTCATTAGAATGTGGTTCTGGGAAAACATAATGCTTCTGGTAGAGTTTAGTTTTGAATTGTAGACGCATGTAACTAGACTGTAGTGGTCAAGAATAAAACCACAGGAAACGAGTAACGAAGCGTTTAACGCACTCTTCACGGCTGTGTTTGCCATGACATCATTAACAGAATATCTTTGGTGATTCGGAAAGGGATCGCGGTGGCAAGTGATGCGTAGTTCATGGCGCTATCAGCAGCGTAGAGAAATAGAGACTGATCATTTAGCATGAATTCAGTTATTGTTGCTGGTAAGGACTCATTTTCATCAGTTATGACAGTATTGAACTGATAAAACAGGGTCAATGTGTGGGGCAAGAAACACAACCAGTCAGTGTGGAAGAAACTCTTCAATAGTACCGAGTGAGTCCTACGATACTGAAGCTAAGAAACATTGAGACAAGAAGTTTGTCCTTAAAGTCTTTATTCTCTG
>JAVDOI010000062.1:552500-557500 GCA_032191485.1 Leptoclinus maculatus | reverse complement strand
CAGCTTCACCGGCTCGTCTTCATCACGCTGCTCGTCTGTTGTCGTGTCACAAGTCCTCATTGTCACCAGAGCCTTCCAGCTTCTATTTAAGTCCCCGTCAATTGTCGGCCATTGTTTCTGTAAACCCGAGGTCGTGTGACTCCTAGCCTGTTGCCTAGCAATGCCACTCAGAAGATATCATACGCACGACCCTCAGACACGAGGGGTCGCAAATACATATTGCTTTTTGCATTTATGAATCCGAACCAGCGAGCGAGGAGCTCCTGATGCTGTATTATTCTAACGTATATGTGATGGTTGTGTTGTGTTGCAGCGGTGACTCCTCTGAGGAAGAAGCTCAACGCCAACATGCACCTGTGGTAAGATGCACCAACATCATCCAGGACTCACATCCTCAGGACCAATGATCACATCATCACATTCATCAAAACTATATTCAATCTAAAGCTTCTCTGGTGTTTCTAACGTATGAAGAGTTTAGTGGATGTCACGTGTAATATTCATCATGTCTGATTAGTCGCAGTACGTCATTAACAATAATCAAAGTATTCCATCAAAACAAGACCATGTTTTAGTATCGTCAGCCATACAGAGTCATGAAGTACAGTATGTCATAACAAATCACAGTATATGTAATATGACATAAACTATATCACAGTAACAAGTCAGTCTGTCAGAGACATGAACAGAACAAACATGTCACATGAAGGAGCAACTGAGGCATCGACGGCTTTTAATGTTTCTGGTCAGCAATGGAGGAAGATCTACCAGGACACACACACACACACACACATATATATACACACGCACACACACACGCATATATACACACACACACACACACACACACATATATACACACGCACACACACACGCATATATACACACACACACACATATATATATATACACACGCACACACACACGCATATATACACACACATACACACATATATATACACACACACACACACACATATATATATATACACACGCACACACACACGCATATATATACACACACACACACACACACATATATACACACGCACACACACACGCATATATACACACACACACACACATATATATATACATACACACGCATACACACATATATACACACACACACGCATACACACATATATACACACACGCATACACACATATATACACACGCATACACACATATATACACACGCATACACACATATATACACACACACGCATACACACATATATACACACACACGCATACACATATATATATATACACACACACGCATACACACATATATACACACACACGCATACACACATATATACACACACACACACACGCATACACACATATATACACACACACACACGCATATATACACACACACACGCATACACACATATATACACACACGCATACACACATATATACACACACACACGCGCATACACACATATATACACACACACGCATACACACATATATACACACATATATACACACACACGCATACACACATATATACACACACACACGCATACACACATATATACACGCATACACACATATATACGCATACACACATATATACGCATACACACATATATATACACACACACACACGCATACATACACACACACGCATACACACACATATACACACACACACATATACACACATACACACACACATATACGCATACACACACACATATATATACACACACACACACACACATATACGCATACACACACACATATATATACACACACACACACACATATATATATACACGCATACACACATATATATATACACGCATACACACATATATACACACACGCATACACACACACACACACATATACACGCATACACACATATATACACACACACACGCATACACACACACGCATACACACACACACATATATACACACACATATACACACACGCATACACACACACACGCACGCATACATACACACACACGCATACACACACATATACACACACACATATATGTACATACACACACATATATATATATATACACACACACATATACACACACACATATATACACACGCATACACACACACGCATACACACACACACATATATATACACACGCACAGACACACATACACACGCACGCATACACACACACATATGCATGCATACACACACGCATAGACACACATACGCACGCACACATGCACACACACGCATACGCATACACATACGCACACACACACACTTGTTAGTAAATACGTTCATTGTTGGGATACATTGACTTTGAGCATATCGTCCAGTTCAGTTCCACTACTGTGAAACACACACACACACACACGTACTTGTGTGTGTGTGTGTTTCACCACAGGCTTTTAATATGTTCTCCCTGCATGATACATCTGAGGAGAATCTCCCTCCAGTTTGAAGCAGCAGAGATGCTTTTATTTTTATATATATATATATAGCGATGGTGGGAGTCTCCTAATCATCCCCCAGTGTGTGTGCAGGCTCATTTGCATGTGGTTAATTAGTGTGTGAAGGAGCTGTCTGTGGTCTGCCGGCAGGAACCCGGACTCCGGCGTCTTGCTCAACCTCCGGGATGTTTTGGAGATCGAATTCCCGTCACCTGCCACCCACGAAAAATCTGTATGTGACACGCTTGCCCCCCCTTTCCATTTCAAACATGTCCATTCCCATCACAATTACCTCAAGGATGTGTGTGTGTGTGTGAACATCTATGCATGCATACTCCTGTTTGAGCTTCCAGTTATAAGGGGGCGGACATTCGCTGTTGCTTATTTTTCTGTCCATTTCCATATTTTACTGTGTTTAGTGTTTTCCACGAGGTGGGCACAAATTCTCCTTTTAATTGGGTTGTTTACAGACAAGATCATTAGAATAACAAAGATGGCAGAATTCTATGCACTATCAAATCGCTTTAATCACGCAAAGCCATTTATCTCTTCTTTTTTTATTGAAATACCCCCCCCCCCCCCCCGCGGATGGGTTAAAAGATCGTTGTTTATCTGCTGTCGCCGCGGTGATTAATGCCTCAGCTTCATTAACATTCAGAGCAGTGCAGAAAAGTAGAGTTGACCAGATGTTGGTTCTGTTTTTACCTGCCACCCTCTCTCTTAATGGATCGCTCTCGAAAAAAGACAGGAGCTTCTCATTATGCCCAAAATGCAAACGAGAGCAAAGTGAGTCTGACGGAGCTTCAACTGGCTGTGAACACTAACCGGCCCAAATCTCAAGCCTCGTGTGTGTGTGTGTGTGTGTGTGTGTAGAGCTTCAGCGTGGAGTGTGGGATCTGTTACTCCTATCGCCTTGAAGCTGCCATCCCCGATCAGGTGTGCAATGACCCCCGCTGTGGCCAGCCCTTCCACCAGGCCTGTCTGTATGAGGTATGGACACGCACACACTCACACACACACAGGGCTGTGTGAGGAGCATCGAGAGGAAGGCCTCTGTAGAACAGAAGGTTATGGAGCTGAACAGACGGGCGCTATGGATAGTGGAGATAGCGGTCATTACCCGGTCAAAGATAAAGGGTGAAGTATGGCACAAAGTTGGGGCACTCTGGAGAAAAATGAAAGAATAAATGAAAGCAGCACACTTGAGATGCTGTGTTTCCAGCTCTGAAACCTGTCGACTCTACATTTACCATAACGGTCGACGCTCATCGGGGGCCGCTGTCACCGGCTGTCAACCAATCACAGAACATGAGGCTGGGTCCACTGAGTCATAGTCTCATACTTTATGGGGGAGAGTTACTACTATTACACTATTGTTGAGAGAACTCTGTACTGTATCGTGGTACATAGTCGGTACCTGATCCGTCCCAGCTGAACAGCAGCTCATGTTTTTGTGGGCTTCCCTATCCCAACAACATGGTCTCTAAATGTACGTTTACTATTTCATCATTAAATTCACTTCTCAGCATTTTTGAGGCGAGAAATCCGCTGCATTGATTTATAATGTTGGTAGTTTTGGTAGCGATCGGGTACTGACAGAGTATGAAATATGGACGTGGTCTCCGTGACGTCACCCAGAGCTTTCAGAAGCTCAGAGCTCACGTGTGTCGATGTCAGCAGGGTTAACGAAGGTCTACAAACCAGTACTACTGTTAGGACTTCTGATGAAACGTAAAGTGATCCTCATCTCTCACACTGCTGGAGAGCCCCGTTAGTTTTTATCCTGTTTAGTTTATTGATGGTATTTTCTAGAACCTTTTGTTGGTGCTCCTCTGGTGAACTTGGTTTAGTCAGTAAATCGCATCATCAGCTGTTTGTCCACCTTTGATGTGATGGATTTGATCAGTGGTTTGAGTACCAATGTACTGCCCTGCCCTATATACAGACCGTGAGTCTACCTCACAGAACACTTACTGGTCTACAGAGCTACTGGTCTACAGAGCTACTGGTCTACAGAGCTACTGCTCTACAGAGTTACTGGTCTACCGAGTTACTGGTCTACAGAGCTACTGGTCTACAGAGCTACTGGTCTACAGAGTTACTGGTCTACAGAGCTACTGGTCTACCGAGTTACTGGTCTACCGAGCTACTGGTCTACAGAGCTACTGGTCTACCGAGTTACTGGTCTACAGAGCTACTGGTCTACAGAGCTACTGGTCTACAGAGCTACTGGTCTACAGAGCTACTGGTCTACCGAGTTACTGGTCTACCGAGCTACTGCTCTACCGAGTTACTGGTCTACCGAGTTACTGGTCTACAGAGCTACTGGTCTACAGAGCTACTGGTCTACAGAGCTACTGGTCTACAGAGCTACTGGTCTACCGAGTTACTGCTCTACCGAGTTACTGGTCTACCGAGTTACTGGTCTACAGAGCTACTGCTCTACCGAGTTACTGCTCTACCGAGTTACTGGTCTACCGAGTTACTGCTCTACCGAGTTACTGGTCTACCGAGTTACTGGTCTACAGAGCTACTGCTCTACCGAGTTACTGCTCTACCGAGTTACTGC
>JAVDOI010000062.1:530000-547500 GCA_032191485.1 Leptoclinus maculatus | reverse complement strand
CACCTGTGACTGAGCTGTGGTGAGGGGCGGTCCTCTCACGTAGCGAGCGTGCACAGGTTTAGACTTCACCTTCTCCTCTTCATCATCCAGCTCTGTGTCTCTGGAGGCTCCTCTGGCTCGTCCTGCCTGTGGAGACGGTGTTGGATGATTTCATCTGCATATTTCTGTTCGTCCTGTTTTCACAACAACATTCGTGCCCTTTGAACCACCTGCATTATTACGTTGTACCGATTAGATGAGATTACACTCCATAGTTTTTATGTTTGACTATTTCTTCTTAAATAAAACGACTACAATCACCCATGATAATAATATATGTATCCACACTAGTGCAGATGAATGGCCTTTATCTCCGCTGACATTTACTCTCTGCGCTAAACGGCCACTTCTGTTTAACTCGGGATCAAACTGGCCGGCACTTTAGCGCGGAAATGAAAGGACACGAGGAGCGGAGAGGAAATCAGGAGCATAATTGGAGACACGCTGCGCCGCGGGAAGTGTGTGTCATCAACTTCCTCAAATTGGGCCATTGAGAGGGCGCTCGCTGGGCCCGAGGTCAACAAGGGAACCTGGTGAATTTGAGGGAATCACAGTCCTCCTCCAGCTTCAGGGGGGGGGGGGGGGGGTTTAACTCTCCCCTTGCTGCCGTCAGGTTTCTCCACTCTGGGGGTGAAGAGACTCAACAGAGGAAGCGGCCATCTTTGTGACCCACACTGAAGTTGTTGAGTGTAATATTCCTCACTGACTGGATTTATGTCTCAAATCTAATTCTACTAATACGTGTTCACACTTTCATCTCTCCGCTCCGTCTTGGGGGTGAAGTTTAGGGGGAACGAGGAAGCTGTTTTTAAGTTGTTCAGGTGTTTCTCTACAGACACCCTGACCTCGTCATGCTCTCACCTTCTCCCTGGTGGGGGGGTCCCCTGCCGGCTCGCGTGGATTGAAGAAGTCGAGGCTTCCTGTGGCAACACTGGCCAACAGCTGTTTGAGGTGCTGGTAGTTTGGCAGATCTTTGTAGTCCAGAGTTTTCACATAACTGAGGAATGCAGCCACCTCGTCTGAAGACAGGAACAGAGTCAACGTGAACAAAACACCATCGTCTTCACCAAAGATGGGACTGACTTCACTAACAGACGGACGTCTAACTATAATGAAAAGAGTTCGGGCAGTGCTTGAGATGAAGGATGTGATGAGTTAACTAGCATGGTTTATGATGGTTTATAATGAAACTATGATGTAGAATGTAAAAAAAATAACTTGCATATGGAACATTGTTAAGTCTTAGTTCACGGTTCAAAGTAGAATTCTGGAGCCTTGGTTCAAAGACATGTTGAACCTGAAGGTCTCACAGTCCAGATAACTAACTAAAACACACACACACACACACACACACACACACACACACCCCCCCTCTATTTGGGCTGAACTGGTGTCATGTGTGAATGGGAGCAGGGGTCCATATTCAGGGGCGTCCCACCTCAAGACCTCCCAACAGTTCAGGGAAACACAGCTGTGAGGAACGCAGTGACTGAAGACTCACGTGGAGCGAGCGAACCAATCACAAGACTCCGCTGATGATGTATTTGAATACAATAGTGAAATAATAGTGCTATAACATATCATGAATCATGTTAATCAATCAGTCCAGAGTGGAGTTTCATCAACAGAAGAACCTTCTATCATTGGACCCTTGGGTTAGTAGGGTTGTATCGTGTGGTAGCTTGGCCCTTGACTGACTTTCAGATGGTCGATCATTCCACAAGAAGACTTTGTAGAACATGTGAAATCTATTTCTTTCATTCTTCTTCTATCTGGAAAACGTACCTGCATACAGGAATAATGACCAGCTGTTACCCATAAGCCCCCCTAACTGAATCAGTCTGGGCTCTGCCCTTTACTGTGGATCTCACTTAGAAGAGCAGAAGATTACACTCAGAGATTCTCCCGTCCTCCACGGCTCGTCGTCCTGTTTCTAAATTCACAGTTTAGCGTAAGAAGTGTAAATGAGGCCCCGGGGCCCTGCTCACCTGTGCTGGCTCCTCTCACTGACAGATGCTGGACTGAGTCTGGCAGATTATCCATCAGCCTGAGAAGAGCAAGAGGAGACAGAAACCTTCTGAGAGATGGAGGTCCGGGGTGGATAGAACAAGCTGAATCCAGGTCAAAGCAAACACTGTCCTACAGGGTGTTCATTCAAAGAACGACAGCCAGTCCATCCACGTGTTGGACTTATTAGCATTAGAGTATTGCAACGACGTTCATTGCAATACAACATTACAAAGAAAACTCCTGCAACTGGCTACCACCAGGCCTTGGGCATGAACTTCTATATAGTTCTTCTATCGGGGGTCCGTTACAGTCACTACCTACCTGTCCTTGGCCTCCTGGACCTGAGTTGGGTTCTTGAGAAGTTTATCCCAAGGCAGAGACCCACATAACCAGTGAAGAAGACAAAACCCCAAAATCTGGAGGTCGCCACGTCTAGATGGAGCTATAAAGAGACAAAAGGATACGATGGTCAGAGAATAATATCTAGTCTGCTACCAGTGATATTCTACTCTCCATGCATCAGCTTTCAAATGTGTTGGTCAGAGCTCAGCATTTTGTTTCTTTGAGATGAAAAGAATAGTTCCACAAAGACAGGAATAAGATAAAAAGCAGCAGTACTCGTATCACAAAGAGTCACCAGATCTCAGAGGAGCTACGTTTGCAGAACTGGTAAGATGAAGCAGATTTCTGTTTAAAATAAATGATGAACCGTGCGGTCAAGGATTCACCTCGTTTGGCCCAACCAGATGGACTCTGATAGGCGTGAAGAAGGCCGTCTGTTAGTATGAGACACGATGACTGAGATTAGAACGTGTAGAGTAGCGGAGATGATGATGATGATGATGATGAGCACGCCTCGCTAAGACAGAAAGCACTCTGGAGCACTCAAACTGACCCCGTCAGCTATTTCTTCGTACAGCAGATTATTTACTGAAACCAGATGGCCTTGCAAGATCCAAACAAAAAAAAAGTATATTTCTCTCTTTTCATTATAGACACAGACTGGTCGTAAAACATAGTAATGTCTGAGCACAGAAATCCACAACAGTGTACTTCTGACCCCTTTCTTTCTTGTGATGCACACCGACAGTCTGCTCTCACGGTCACCACCAGAAACCATTTCAATGTTTAAACTTGAGACAGAGATGGACTTCAGCCTTGTAGCCGCTCTGTGAACAGTTTAGTTTTGGTCGGATGATAGCGGAGTCACCACAGTTCTCACAGTTCATGACAATCCATCAAATAGCTGCGAGACATTTCACTCGGTCACTAAAGATGACTTCCAGGGAGAACTCCTACATATGTGAAAAAGGTTGTATGAAGTCTTCTGTGTCTCCACAGAGCTGGAGTCTGATGCTGGAGGGTTGTCGTAGTCCCTGCGAGGATCAAGTTGGTAGTGTGGACTGGTAGCTGGCCGCCTGGGCACTGCCATTAAACCCTTGAGCAAGACACCAGAACCCATCCCATCCCAATACTAGGATGGGTCAGATGCAGAGGCACAGTTTGACTTGAGTCGTGTTGGTTGGGAGGAGAGTACCCAGAGCTCTGTCGGTCTCATCTCTGCTTACAGCTAGCGGCCCAAGGCTACATTAGCATCACTAGCACTCCAGCATTGTGCGTAGTGACTAGGGATGGGATTGTTAGGATTGTGTCCATACTAGGACTGTTATCCATACTCTTATCGCTTCTTTTTGGTTATTTTGAGGAAAAAAAGACAATTAATTAAAAACATTGCTTTATTATTCATATGTGAACAAATAGTCTCTTGAACGGCAGCAGCAGAGATGTTGAAATAACTCACTATTGTAGACTTTACTATTTCAATGGCAACAACAAATGTACATTTGAGAACATTATTATCATATAAAGATATATTTGGAGTCTTCCTACAGTAAAGGAACTGTTGTTAAGGTGTGTTGTCTGGAGCAGCTTCAAAAGAACCAACATTTGTGCAGATTGATGTTCTGCTTGTTGTGATGAACTGCTGCTGTTTTACTTGTGAGGCTTTTATTGTGTTTGAGTTCTCAGCATCTACTGGACTCAAGTGTGTTCTTCTCTCTGATCATGTGAGTCTCAGGCTGATCTGGAGTCAGAGTAAAGCATGAAGACACAGAGACAGAGAGAGGTTTGTGGAGATCTGTAACTTGTAAAGTACGATAGCAGAACCACTAACTCCGGACCGTACCGATACTCCGGGTATTTACTACCGTCTTACCGGTTCTTCTTTAGAACCGGGTATCGGGGGGCAGGTTTTGTCGAGGCAGAAGAATTCATGGAATAAAACATTAAAAGAATTCAAACAGAGATATTGTCGGTTTGTTTGTTCTTGTGTGACTAATTCTTCTTTCATCTAAAATGAATCGAAGAGCTTTGAAGAACCACTGACACCTACGTATTTCATTATGAAGAGCACTGTGATCGGCTGTGTATCTGCAAAGGCTGTCCACAAATAATAACCCACAATTTGATCAGGAGGGTCTAACATTAGGGAAGTAATGAAGACAAGAGGAACTGTGTCTGATACCCTGTACTGAGACTTGTGAAGGAACAGGTCTAGAGTGTGTCTGCGTCTTATTATGAGCGTGTGATTGCAGGGGTCTACATTAATGCGTGCGGTCTATCAATACTTGTCGACCAAGTCCATCCAGAGGGGTCGAGCCCGGGGAGTTTTAGCAGCTCAATACTGTAACGGCTGCCACGCGTCTCCGGAGAAATTACCTATCGACTGGCTCCATCAGAGGGGAGAAATGTCCTCCTGAGCCACGGCCGGCATTGATCCTCCACAGCCAATAGGCTGCTCTAAAGAACAAGCATGGCCACTGCCACTCACAACCACATTACATGGAATGAGTGGGAGGTAGTCTGATTACAGTCAGAAATGTGTATTATAAGTCATTTCAATGTCTTAGATTTGTATATCCTGGTGATCAGAGCTGAGTCTTCAGCATGGGGAAGACTATCAAGACACAGGGAGGAGATCACGTCAAGGAAATAAATGATGCAAGGTGTGCCTGAATAAAACACTACACCGGGGTTTAGCAGGGAACAACTGCTCGGACCCAGCGGGGGGGCTCCACAATCAATGAGGAAGAAGAGAATAGCAGAGGACCCATCCTCCTTTGAGAGGAGCCATGTTGGCCGCCATCACAAACCTCTCAGCGACTCACAACCATGTGGGGCTTCAGAGAGATTTACTTTTGATTAATATGAGTTAGTAATGTGTCATTTCTACTTAGAGGTAGAATACAACACGAGTCGCTGTATCACAACAGCTCTCATCAAGTGTTAATGTGAACTCTTAATAAAGACCACGAGTTCTTCCTTTCTTAAACATGGAACAGATAGATAGAGGTTTAGTTGATTACAATACATTTAAGTCTTCGGTCCACTTCCTTATTGAAATGTAGGACCATTCATCATTCCAACCAACAGTCTCCGTCCTAAATCATTGTAGACGCAACACTTTTTGGTTGCATCCCGTGTAGTGTGCAGCAGAAGACTAACTGACCTGACATGACAATGCAAAACAAGGAAAACCATGGAAGTAATTCACTGAACCTGTAACCATTTGAAGGTCACCTTCAGGCCAGCAGCATCACACCAAGAAGACTACTGGTGTCACACAGAACGCTCCCTCACCGCCAAGTGTCGCTTTAAATGTGACTCTTGTCATTCGATCACGTCGGGATGTGTCAACGGTCAACTGTACGCTCCAAGATCGGACCTTTCTCTCACCGGGATCCGATCAGCCAGACCACATGTGGACAGCATGAAGGCACAATACGATCTATCAAACGCAGGTCTGTCAACTGTCCGTTAGGTCCAAATACGACCATCTCTCTGTTGCACTGCACTCCAACAGATGAACAGTTGGGTCTGTTTGCCCTCATGAAGTCAGCGTTACAGTGAGACTTCCTATTGTAAAAGACTGCACAGTACTCCATCGCTGCTCAGAGCCTGTTAAAGGAGAATAAAGATGAAAAATACATGTGATACTGACGGGGGGGGGGCTCCCAGAGCGCCGTAATAGATTAACAATTAAAAAGATCAACGGCTACATTAAGCGGCGCTGCCCTCTGTGCGTCTCTGGGCTGTTATCAAAGCTCAGAGAAGTGTTCTGTGCGTCTGCTCTTCTGTATTTAATGTCCTCATATGAGGAACGACACCGGACAGCAGAGATGTGCATTCACATGCACACTTCATCTTCACATGCACACTTCATCTTCACATGCACACTTCATCAAACCTCCAAGGATGCTTGAAAAACACACACGTGCACGACAGATAACCAGGCTCTGCTCCCGCTGCAGACAGGGAGGTGAGGCGCTGCTGTTGTTGTTAATTATCTTCTATTGTTATTCAGATTCCACAAAGCACGCCGCGGAGTCACACTCTTAACCTTCTGCTTCACAGTCTTGTCGTTTGGAGGCGGTCGTCTGTCCGCCGGACGCCCACCGAATGCTGCTAATTACACCGTTTAGCTGCAGGTTCAGAGGCCTCACCATGGCAACCTGTCAACATCTTTACTGGATCACTGGCACCGGGTCAGAGAGGAGCAGAGGAGGAGCAGAGGAGGAGGAGCAGAGGAGGAGCAGAGGAGGAGGAGCAGAGGAGGAGCAGAGGAGGAGCAGAGGAGGAGCAGAGGAGGAGCAGAGGAGGAACAGAGGAGGAACAGAGGAGGAACAGATGAGGAGCAGAGGAGGAGCAGAGGAGGAGCAGATGAGGAACAGAGGAGGAACAGATGAGGAACAGATGAGGAGCAGAGGAGGAGCAGATGAGGAACAGATGAGGAACAGAGGAGGAGCAGATGAGGAACAGAGGAGGAGCAGATGAGGAGCAGAGGAGGAGCAGAGGAGGAGCAGATGAGGAACAGATGAGGAACAGAGGAGGAGCAGATGAGGAACAGAGGAGGAGCAGATGAGGAACAGAGGAGGAGCAGATGAGGAACAGAGGAGGAGCAGATGAGGAGCAGATGAGGAACAGAGGAGGAGCAGATGAGGAACAGAGGAGGAGCAGATGAGGAGCAGAGGAGGAACAGAGGAGGAGCAGATGAGGAACAGAGGAGGAGCAGATGAGGAACAGATGAGGAGCAGAGGAGGAGCAGAGGAGGAACAGATGAGGAACAGAGGAGGAGCAGAGGAGGAACAGAGGAGGAACAGAGGAGGAGCAGATGAGGAACAGAGGAGGAGCAGAGGATGAGGAGCAGATGAGGAACAGAGGAGGAGCAGAGGAGGAGCAGATGAGGAGCAGAGGAGGAGCAGAGGAGGAACAGAGGAGGAGCAGATGAGGAACAGAGGAGGAGCAGAGGATGAGGAGCAGATGAGGAACAGAGGAGGAGCAGATGAGGAGCAGAGGAGCAGATGAGGAGCAGAGGAGGAGCAGATGAGCAGAGGAGGAGCAGAGGAGGAGCAGATGAGGAGCAGATGAGGAGCAGATGAGGAGCAGATGAGGAGCAGAGGAGGAGCAGATGAGGAGCAGATGAGGAGGAGATGAGGAGCAGATGAGGAACAGAGGAGGAACAGAGGAGGAGCAGAGGATGAGGAGCAGATGAGGAGCAGATGAGGAGCAGAGGAGGAGCAGAGGAGGAGCAGATGAGGAGGAGCAGAGGAGGAGCAGATGAGGAGGAGCAGAGGAGGAGTCTGGTCATAATCTCCATGCACGCGTAGAGATGACGATATCCAGAAAGAATCATATTTGAACCCTTTTCTTCTGTCTCACACGGAGTTCACTCCGTCAGGCTGCAGAACTCCTGTAGCTCAAAGATGGGGGGGTCACCTGTGTCTATAATGCATAATAGATATACTTACCATGTGTTATAACCTGCTTATAGCACTGCATCATTATAGCTATAACAATCTTCACACATCTTTTATAATGATAATAATTAGAGTGCTCCATAATTTCTTTTGCAAGTATCATGGTGTATTATAATTTATTATAATGTAATAAACTATTATGTTTTTATAATGCATTACAATGTGATTAAGCTAGGTGGTCATTGTTTGCTTTAAATAAATAAATCTCTTTCACCAAAGAAATAAAATGTTTTACTTCAAACAAACGACCACTTAAGACTTATAATCACGTTGTAATGATTATGAAACATATTAGAATGTATTACATGTATTTATTATGATACTCAGTGAGTGACCAGCAATGATGAAGCATTGTGATACTTGAACTTATAAGTCCTTACAGGATGTTTTTTTTAAAGCATTATGAATATTTAGAAGTGCTTCTGACTATAATTATAGAGATGTGCTATAAGCAGAGTATGTTTCTATAGCATGACAGACACACAGGATCCTGACTTGTGTTCTTCCATGCTCTCTCTCTCACACTCTTTTAAAACCATATTCAGATTGACATGACTCCATTTGATAGTTGCTGCTGACGGGACATTCTCTGCCCGTCTTCTACTCATCGATCCGCGCCGATAGAAACACCACCGCGGCGATTAGGCAGTCTGAGCCGAAGCTAACTCACACTATCGAACCGGAGGGCACGGCGGAGCTGGTCGGCGTGGAGCTCGTGGAGGTTATCTGTGGCTCAAGCCTCCCTCTCCACCAGACATCAGAGCCCTTAATTAATGGGTGGATGAATACACGATGCAGGTTATGACTCCGGCTAATTAGGGAATTGTTAAACAGAGACGGTGCCGGGGAATTCAGCAGGGGGGCCGCGGACGGACAATCGATCGGTCAATGAAGAGAGGGAGCATGGAGGCAATTTGCCAGTTAATGTGTTCCCAATATCAGCCGAGGGCGGCGGGGCGGAGAGACCAGACTGCTCCACATGTATTGACTAACGCAGAGCTTATGGTTAATATAGATACTGGTAGAATACCTAAATACTGCTTTTTATTCTTTCTCCACTTACTGAAATCACTCATCTTTGGGTATCTTTGTCCTGTGGTTGTGTGTAGGTTTACTACAGGACAGGAAGCACCATCCAGAACCAGGAAGAATTTTAAAAAGGAGGAACTTGGAGATAAAAGAACATAACTTTGGAAGTCACCTTCTTGCTTTGGCTAACACAGACTGATGAAGTTTCATATGAACTTTGGCTGAACTTCAGAATGCATTTTTGCACCAAAGGGAGATCTTGTCCCCAATGTTGTAGAGCAGGGGTCTCTAACAGGCGGACCGCTGTCCGATCCGGACCCGGACGCTGTCCGATCCGGACCCGGACGCTGTCCGATCCGGACCCGGACGCTGTCCGATCCGGACCCGGACGCTGTCCGATCCGGACCCGGACGTATAACTGATGGATAATTGAGAATTATACATGTTTGCGGAGCGCTTCTATTTTAACCTGCACAGCTTTTCTAGCCTTTACGGCACTCGGTCAGCAGTCCAGGCGCTGGAAGTTAGATATTATTGTAATGTTAACTTTACCTTTGCACGAGGAGATTTTCTCAATCTGGAGTTTTAGTTGAATACCCTGTTTTACAGTGTAGTCGTGCTGTGAAGGAAACTCTTCGCCAATAACTCTTTCAATATAAATATGATATATTCATGCATATTTCTATATAACAGCTGTTCCGATACCAGTATCAGAGGTGCATTTAATACAGCCGAAATTGCTGGATGGGGTATCGGCGCCCCTGTGAGTCAATGCTTTGATTGGATATCATACTATATCATTTAAGATACCCAGGAACAGCAACATGTCACTCACTACCCGCTCCGTACATCCTACCACCATCGGTAGTGCCCATGTGCAACTCTCAACAGAGATGAGAAAGAAGAGAGACGGGTCGATAATGGAAGAAGCCAGCGTGCACATGCTCAGTCTCCATCGGGCAGGAGCAAGAGGAGAGCGTAGCGTTAGCCAAAGCTAGCAAAACTGGAAGATACTAGATGATAACAGACAGTTCTTTGGCACTCATTCTCTGTATGCATTTGTTCATGCTTTACCAAGGGTTTAACCTGAATCCATTATATCACATCCATACAAAATAAAATAGTGAATAATATTTATTCACTTTTTGCACTGGTATTGAATCAGTACTCGGTATCAGCACAAGTTCAGGTTTCGTATCAGGAAAGAAGAAATGGTAAGAACTACCCTGAGCTTTCCACTTAGCACTTATTGTATTCATACTAGTTTGTTTCACTTATTGTATTCATACTAGTTTGTTGCACTTATTGTATTCATACTAGTTTGTTTCACTTATTGTATTCATATTAGTTTGTTTCACTTATTGTATTCATATTAGTTTGTTGCACTTATTGTATTCGTATTAGTTTGTTTCACTTATTGTATTCATACTAGTTTGTTTCACTTATTGTATTCATACTAGTTTGTTTCACTTATTGTATTCATACTAGTTTGTTTCACTTATTGTATTCATACTAGTTTGTTTCACTTATTGTATTCGTATTAGTTTGTTTCACTTATTGTATTCGTATTAGTTTGTTTCACTTATTGTATTCATACTAGTTTGTTTCACTTATTGTATTCATACTAGTTTGTGTCACTTATTGTATTCGTATTAGTTTGTTGCACTTATTGTATTCATACTAGTTTGTTTCACTTATTGTATTAGTTTTAGTTTGTTTCACTTATTGTATTCGTATTAGTTTGTTTCACTTATTGTATTCATATTAGTTTGTTTCACTTATTGTATTCATACTAGTTTGTTTCACTTATTGTATTCATACTAGTTTGTGTCACTTATTGTATTCGTATTAGTTTGTTGCACTTATTGTATTCATACTAGTTTGTTTCACTTATTGTATTCGTATTAGTTTGTTGCACTTATTGTATTCATATTAGTTTGTTTCACTTATTGTATTCGTATTAGTTTGTTTCACTTATTGTATTCGTATTAGTTTGTTTCACTTATTGTATTCGTATTAGTTTGTTTCACTTATTGTATTCGTATTAGTTTGTTTCACTTATTGTATTCATATTAGTTTGTTTCACTTATTGTATTCATACTAGTTTGTTGCACTTATTGTATTCGTATTAGTTTGTTTCACTTATTGTATTCATACTAGTTTGTTTCACTTATTGTATTCATACTAGTTTGTTTCACTTATTGTATTCATACTAGTTTGTTTCACTTATTGTATTCATACTAGTTTGTTTCACTTATTGTATTCGTATTAGTTTGTTTCACTTATTGTATTCGTATTAGTTTGTTTCACTTATTGTATTCATACTAGTTTGTTTCACTTATTGTATTCATACTAGTTTGTGTCACTTATTGTATTCGTATTAGTTTGTTGCACTTATTGTATTCATACTAGTTTGTTTCACTTATTGTATTAGTTTTAGTTTGTTTCACTTATTGTATTCGTATTAGTTTGTTTCACTTATTGTATTCATATTAGTTTGTTTCACTTATTGTATTCATACTAGTTTGTTTCACTTATTGTATTCATACTAGTTTGTGTCACTTATTGTATTCGTATTAGTTTGTTGCACTTATTGTATTCATACTAGTTTGTTTCACTTATTGTATTCGTATTAGTTTGTTGCACTTATTGTATTCATATTAGTTTGTTTCACTTATTGTATTCGTATTAGTTTGTTTCACTTATTGTATTCGTATTAGTTTGTTTCACTTATTGTATTCATATTAGTTTGTTTCACTTATTGTATTCGTATTAGTTTGTTTCACTTATTGTATTCGTATTAGTTTGTTTCACTTATTGTATTCGTATTAGTTTGTTTCACTTATTGTATTCATACTAGTTTGTTTCACTTATTGTATTCGTATTAGTTTGTTTCACTTATTGTATTCGTATTAGTTTGTTTCACTTATTGTATTCGTACTAGTTTGTTTCACTTATTGTATTCGTATTAGTTTGTTTCACTTATTGTATTCGTATTAGTTTGTTGCACTTATTGTATTCGTATTAGTTTGTTTCACTTATTGTATTCATACTAGTTTGTTTCACTTATTGTATTCGTATTAGTTTGTTGCACTTATTGTATTCGTATTAGTTTGTTGCACTTATTGTATTCGTACTAGTTTGTTTCACTTATTGTATTCGTATTAGTTTGTTTCACTTATTGTATTCGTATTAGTTTGTTGCACTTATTGTATTCGTATTAGTTTGTTTCACTTATTGTATTCATACTAGTTTGTTGCACTTATTGTATTCGTATTAGTTTGTTTCACTTATTGTATTCGTATTAGTTTGTTTCACTTATTGTATTCGTATTAGTTTGTTTCACTTATTGTATTCGTATTAGTTTGTTTCACTTATTGTATTCGTATTAGTTTGTTTCACTTATTGTATTCGTATTAGTTTGTTTCACTTATTGTATTCATACTAGTTTGTTTCTGTACTTCTGCTCTGGTTTATGCTCTTAGATGCTTGTTTAAAGGAGATGTACTGATGACTTCTGGTGACTAGTAGTTCTCTTGAATATGTTGAATACACTTACTGTAAGTCTCTTTGGATAAAGGCGTCTGCTAACTGACTGTAATGTAATGTAACATCTTACATTACCTCTAGACTCTTACTGTACGTAAATCACACGTGCTTTCAATCACCCAGCTCCCGCTCTTGTCTTGGTTGGTTTGGTACATTTATAAATGAGCTGCCTGTGTTCAACACGTTGTAAAATATGATGACAGTTTCAGTCGAGAAACCTCAATAGAAGCTTTGAATGTAAAAAAGAAATGAAAGAAAGTTCACATTAGGTTAAAGGTCACAGAGCATCCTCATCTTCTGTAACGTGAAATATTTCTGTACGGACAGAAGGTGTCGTATAGCAGCTAACAGCTAACCTGAGTGTTGTGTATGTGAGCAGTTTTACCTCAGTGTTGTGTATGTGAGCAGCTTCTCTGCTCATGAATTGGAAGGCTTACCAACTCCTCTGTGGGCATCGAGGCTGGTGTATTCCATGGTTCCATTGTGACCCTTCTTGGGGTTCTCCTTGTATTCTTTGTGGACTCCATCAGGACAGTATCTGTAGGACAGCCCATAGTCTGCTAGATAGACCTACAGGACACACACACACACACACACACACACACACACACACACACACACACACACACACACACACACACACACACACACACACACACACACACACACACACACACACACACACACACACACACACACACACACACACACACACACACACACACACACACACACACACACACACACACACACACACACACACACACACACACACACACACACACACACACACACACACACACACACACACACACACCAAAGTGATTCAACAAATAAAGGGAATTCAGAATCTGCACACAGAAGCATAGCCCGTGATTGCGTTTCATACATAAAGTGTGTATTCTGTAGAATGGAGCAGACCTCACAACACCTGCTCATTTTAGTCTCAGGACTACTACTTTCCATAGAGGCCTAAAGACCTGGAGACTGACGAGGCTGCTGGGGGTCAACAGGTGAACAAACTCTGCAGCCTGCAGTTCAGTGTTTCACACTGCAACGTCATTTACTGCTGCGTAGTGTTTACTGATGCACGTTGGATGTAATGAATGAAATCAGCTGTTGAGTGTTTGATGCTGATGTATTTGTGCTTTAGAAGAGATCTCTTTTCCTCTCATTCACAGCTCCGTGCTGTCTCCCCTCTGTTCTACCGCTCACACCATCTCTCTCTCTTTTTCTTCTCAGTCCTTTTTAAAATGAGTCAGGAAGTTGAACATGAAGCCTAACTTCACTTTTACTTGTTATTAATCAAAGAGGACTATTCTCCCCTCGTCCTAAAATGGTCGTAAATTGAAACTGCAGTACTTTCTTCTTTTAAGAAGTAATCAATACAGTTGAAGCAGCGGCACTGTGTGTGTTTGACCAATCAGCGACGGTCATCCCTGCAAACCTCATCCAGAAAGTTCCTGTACATTCAGAAAGTACTACCCCCCTGACCAGAGCCTTTTTGGGGGGTGAAATGTCCCCAGAACTGAATTTAGACACTGTGGATGAAGAGCGTTGAGTTCCTCGTTCCTGCGGCTGACAAAGATGCTTCTTATGCACACAAAAGATAATAAGCGCAGCTCTCATGTGGACTGACCTGTTCAGGGTCTCTGTGACCAAGCATGAGGTTGGCAGCTTTAATGTCAGCATGGACGTACTCATTCTCATGAATGTACTCCAGTACATCCACCTGGCACAGGCAGAAAACAGAGAACACACACAGAAGAATGACAATCGTGATGAGGAGATTGTAATGATTTAGAAGTGAACGTCAGAGGTTTGTTCTGTTCAACTCTTGGTTAAAGAGGGGTCATTATCAGACCAGATCCAGCTTCTTCATACAACCATCAATGAACATAGAACATGAAGATGATCTCACCAGTCCTCGACCGAGTTGGAGAACGGTGGCCTTCTTCAGTCGACCGCCGCTGCGCTCACAGATTTTTTGAAGGTCACTGCCCAGTCGGTCCATGGTCATGAAGCGATACCTGAGAGGAAGAGGAAGACATCAGAGGTCCACTAACATCTCAGCTCCTAATTCCTGATATATAGACGTCTCTTTGGTTTGAGAGTATTGTTAAAAGAAGAACAAGGTTTGAATCAGACATTTAGCACCCTTTATTTACCAAGCCTTACCGAGGAACCAAGCCTTACCGAGGTACCGAGTCTTACCGAGGTACCGAGCCTTACCGAGGAACCAAGCCTTACCGAGGAACCAAGGCTTACCGAGGAACCAAGGCTTACCGAGGAACCAAGGCTTACCGAGGTACCAAGTCTTACCGAGGTACCAAGTCTTACCGAGGTACCGAGTCTTACCGAGGTACCGAGCCTTACCGAGGAACCAAGCCTTACCGAGGTACCGAGTCTTACCGAGGTACCGAGCCTTACCGAGGAACCAAGTCTTACCGAGGTACCAAGTCTTACCGAGGTACCAAGCCTTACCGAGGAACCAAGCCTTACCGAGGAACCAAGCCTTACCGAGGTACCGAGTCTTACCGAGGTACCGAGCCTTACCGAGGAACCAAGCCTTACCGAGGAACCAAGCCTTACCGAGGAACCAAGCCTTACCGAGGTACCATGTCTTACCGAGGTACCATGTCTTACCGAGGTACCAAGGCTTACCGAGGTACCAAGGCTTACCGAGGAACCAAGGCTTACCGAGGAACCAAGGCTTACCGAGGTACCAAGTCTTACCGAGGTACCAAGTCTTACCGAGGAACCAAGCCTTACCGAGGTACCAAGTCTTACCGAGGAACCAAGTCTTACCGAGGTACCAAGTCTTACCAAGTATCAAGTCTTACCGAGGTACCAAGTCTTACCGAGGTACCAAGTCTTACCGAGGTACCAAGTCTTACCGAGGTACCAAGTCTTACCGAGGTACCAAGTCTTACCAATGTACCAAGTCTTACCAATGTACCAAGTCTTACCAATGTACCAAGTCTTACCAATGTACCAAGTCTTACCAATGTACCAAGTCTTACCAATGTACCAAGTCTTACCGAAGTACCAAGGGTTACCGAAGTACCAAGTCTTACCAATGTACCAAGGCTTACCAATGTACCAAGTCTTACCGAAGTACCAAGTCTTACCGAAGTACCAAGTCTTACCGAAGTACCAAGTCTTACCGATGTACCAAGTCTTACCAATGTACCAAGTCTTACCAATGTACCAAGTCTTACCAATGTACCAAGTCTTACCAATGTACCAAGTCTTACCAATGTACCAAGTCTTACCAATGTACCAAGTCTTACCAATGTACCAAGTCTTACCAAGGCTTACCAATGTACCAAGGCTTACCAATGTACCAAGGCTTACCAATGTACCAAGTCTTACCGAAGTACCAAGTCTTACCGAGGTACCAAGTCTTACCGAGGTACCAAGTCTTACCGAGGTACCAAGTCTTACCGAGCCTTATCAAGTCTTACCGAGGTACCAAGCCTTACCGAGGTATCAAGTCTTACCGAGGTATCAAGTCTTACCGAGGTACCAAGTCTTACCGAGGTACCAAGTCTTACCGAGGTACCAAGTCTTACAGAGGTACCAAGCCTTACCGTCTTACCAAGTATCAAGTCTTACCGAGGTACCAAGTCTTACCGAGGTACCGAGTCTTACCAAGGTAAAGAAATAAAAAAGGGTAAAGGGATGATTTTGAATGCAAAATTTAAAAAAAGCTATCCAACATTTGTGCCAATTCTTGCCAACCATTTTTTAAACATACAGGGAGAGCAAACAGCAAAATGTGACCCCAGTCTGTGTGTGAGAGGGGATCCAGCTGTGTAAGCAGAATCAAGACAGACTGGAGGTCATCTCTGAAAGCAGAAATGATGGACGAGCTGATGCTGGTGTCACTTGAGGAACCCACAGTCCAAGATCAGCTCAAAAGGTCCAGAAAACTAAAATTTGATAGGAGAACTGATGTACAAGCGACCAGTGACTTTCTGATTTCAAGTGTCCCATGGGGGACACCGGAAGGGCCGTGACTTCTCCTCTCTATTCAGATGTGCTGAGCAGATCACAATGCGTGCATTTACTCCTGATCCAAATGCTCCAGTCACAACAACATCCTCCACTTGAATACTGATGGCATCTGAAGATGCAATATATTAGAAACAAACCCATAATATAAAATGCAGAGGTTGTTTTTACACTAAAAAGGGGGCAGATATGCGTTATGGTCACCGTCTAATACCTGAGTTTATTATCTTCAGCGAGTCCTGATCCCCAGTACGTTGGGATTCCCAGGAAGTCCAGTTTCCTGCTTCGCTTCCATTTTTGCACTGGAACAAGATTAGAAGAAAGATAATTATGTCAATGTGTGCTTCACATTCAATTTCAACACTTCTGTGGAGTCTAGAAGACTGAATAACAGGAGTCAAACCAACAACTACATTAAACACAAAACCAAAATGGTCGTATTGAGAAAGAAGGGAACCCCTGGTGCCTGGGACTGCTGAGTTGTTCTGATAATCAGTCTGAAGGGGATGATGGCAACTAGATGAACTTTTGTTGTTACTTATCACAACTAGTCTAATCATTCCCTATGTTCGACCCCAAGTCTAACACTCCTTTTACAAGAAAGGTCTGAATAAATGCCCCTAAACTTTACGAAAAAGTAGGCAAAAGTTTTGTCCAGAATACCAATTTGTCCTTGTAAGTGTAATAATGCATGCATGCAAATATCAATCTTACAGTATTGAGGTACACACAACTACAAACACACACCCAGAAGCCCCCAGACAAAGCAGTGAGCCCGGCTCATGGCAGCCGGCCTGACTGGCTCTCAACCAGGCTGGCAGGTGGTCAGGGGCTCAGCGGAGGCCCGGGCATCATTACGTGTGAGTGGCTCCCTCTCTCCACCGCCTCTCCAAACGAAGGCGTTGGAGTGCTCAGACAAGCAGCAGAGAGGGTGGGGGGGGGGGGGGGGGTAACTGCCACTGAGGTGCATGTTTGCTTTGGCTTATTATTAATTACTGTGCTGCGGGCGGCAAAGCCTCCGTGTCTGCGGCCACTTCATC
>JAVDOI010000062.1:505000-525000 GCA_032191485.1 Leptoclinus maculatus | reverse complement strand
CTTTATGTACTCCATGTACTCCATGTACTTCATGTACTTCATGTACTCCATGTACTTCATGTACTCCATGTACTCCATGTACTCCATGTACTCCATGTACTTCATGTACTCCATGTACTCCATGTACTCCATGTACTTCATGTACTCCATGTACTTCATGTACTCCATGTACTCCATGTACTCCATGTACTCCATGTACTTCATGTACTTCATGTACTTCATGTACTCCATGTACTCCATGTACTCCATGTACTCCATGTACTTCATGTACTTCATGTACTTCAGCTCCAGGAGTCCTATTGGTGCTGACAGAGAAACCTCCGCTGAGGGACGCACATATCGGGGTGAGACGGACTTAAACAGCTGGATTGGATATCGGTGAAAATGGGATTAAATGATTTGTTTGTATACTATTTACATTATATACTGGGATTTAAATGTTTGTTTAGGTTTTGCACTGAAACGGTTTGAATGAGTACACATGGACTATGAAGGAACACATGTGGAATTATGTGGTAAACAAAACAATGTTCAAGAACTTTGAATGTATCCTCAAGTGCAGTCGCGAAAACCATCAAACGCTATGATGGAACTGGCTCTCATGAGGACAGGAAGAGCAAGAGTTCCCTCTGCTGCCGAGGATCACTTCATTAGTTACCAGCCTGATTAGAGCCCACATCAATGCTTCACAGAGTTCAAGTAGCAGACACATCTCAACATCAACTGTTCAGAGGAGACTGTGTGAATCAGGCCTTCGTGGTCCAACTGCTGCAAAGAAGCCACTACTGAGGAAGAAGAAGAAGAAGAAGAAGAAGAAGAAGAAGAAGAAGAAGAAGAAGAAGAAGAAGAAGAAGAAGAAGAAGAAGAGACTTGCTTGGGCCAAGAAACACAAGGCATGGACATGAAACCAGTGAAATCTGTACTTTGTACACCCCGCCATGTCTTCGTAAGACGCAGAGAAGGTGAGCGGATGGTCTCTACATGTGTGGTTCCCACCGTGAAGCATGGAGGAGGAGGTGTGATGGTGCTTTGCTGGCGACACTGTTGGTGATTTATTCAAAATTCAAGGCATACTTAACCAGCATGGCTACCACAGCATTCTGCAGCGACGTGCCATCCCATCTGGTTTGGGCTTAGTGGGACCAGCGTTTGTATTTCAACAGGACAATGAGCCCAAACACACCTCCAGGCTATGAGAGGGCTGTTTCACCAAGAAGGAGACCTAAACCCAATGAGACGCTCTGGGACGAGTTGGACCGCAGAGTGAAGGCAAAGCAGCCAACAAGTGCTCAGCACCTCTGGGAACTCCTTCAAGACTGTTGGAAAGAGTTCCAGGTGTGCAAAGCTGTCATCAGAGCTAAAGGTGGCTACTGTGAACAATCTCAAATATAAAACATATTCTGGTTTGTTGAGCATTTCTTTACCACATCATTCCATATGTGTTCTTTCATAGTTTGGATGTTTTCAATATTAATCTACAATAAAAATAAATAAATAAATAAAAACCATTGAATGAGAAGGTGTGTCCAAACGTTTGACTGGTACTGTATTTATATATATATATATATATATTAGGGGTGCAACGGATCACAAACCTCACGGTTCGGATCAGATCACGGTTCTTGAGTCACGGTTTGGATCATTTTTCGGATCAACAAAGAAAAGGGGAGGAGTCAAATATAACTTTGCTTTCCATTTATTAATTAAAGAACTTCAAGAACACTTAAAGAAAAGAACTTTGGGCTATAGTCTTACATGAAAACTAAAATATTGAAGATGTCCAATTTGAAATGAAATAAATAAATACAATTAAAACATTCAATAATATTCAATTCTGTTTAAGTTTAAGTGCAACATGAGGTATGTTGATGCCCTCGTCCTTTGATCAATATTGAAAGAATATGTGAGCTGGCTTCCACTGTTTACACTGAACTGAACTGATCGGCATCAACTTGGGTCTGTGTTTACTTCCTGTCAGGTTATGTCATTCAAATACACAATAATGTTCACATTACTGTGACATTATTTTCAAAAAGATGAGAATATCTCCATTGTCTGGGGAGAGGGTCGACCTTTCTGTGGTGACTGTTACTACTGGACCTGTCTAGCTTCACTCTGATGCTTCTGTCAGCACCTGCACCAGGTGTGTGTCTGTGTGACTCTCACAGAGGGGGCGTGTCTACAGCACCTGTCTGTGTGACTCTCACATAGGGGGCGTGTCTACAGCACCTGTCTGTGTGACCCTCACAGAGGGGGCGTGTCTACCACACCTGTCTGTGTGACTCTCACAGAGGGGGCGTGTCTACAGCACCTGTCTGTGTGACTCTCACAGAGGGGGCGTGTCTACAGCACCTGTCTGTGTGACTCTCACAGAGGGGGCGTGTCTACAGCACCTGTCTGTGTGACTCTCACAGAGGGGGCGTGTCTGCAGCACCTGTCTGTGTGACTCTCACAGAGGGGGCGTGTCTACAGCACCTGTCTGTGTGACTCTCACAGAGGGGGCGTGTCTACAGCACCTGTCTGTGTGACTCTCACAGAGGGGGCGTGTCTACAGCACCTGTCAGTGTGACTCTCACAGAGGGGGCGTGTCTACAGCACCTGTCTGTGTGACTCTCACAGAGGGGGCGTGTCTGCAGCACCTGTCTGTGTGACTCTCACAGAGGGGGCGTGTCTGCAGCACCGGACTATGAATCACTCCTCCGTGGTGAAAGCGGTCACAGTCTTTTCCTTGTCGTATGTCTTTCTTTTTAAATAACGCCTACATACCGTAACGGTTTTGTCCACCACCCTTATCCGTCATTATACTTTACAGGGAAGACAAAATGATCCCAAACTTGTGACTTCAATGACCCGGGGGCTTCTGGAGTTCCTCTGCTCGCCGTGACTTTTCAGCCAAAGAATTATGGGATGGTACTCACAGTTTTGAAGCAAAATCATCAAACAGTGTCCTTATACTCCTTTTTGACCGCTGAAACGGCTCCAACTGTCCATTTCCGTTGTAAATAACGTTGTGAAACAAAGGAAGGGGGGTCAAATACGCGGGGGGACAACATTCCAGCGAGGCAGTCTCGGCTGTTTACGCGCCGGCTCTTCGGCTTAGATTGGATTTTAAACTAAACACTTCCTGGTAAATCTGTTAACGACATTCGATTGGCCACATCCAGCCACGTGCACAGAGCGAAAAAAAACGAAAATCGACCAACCAGGGGCTCTGGAACGGCGCAATACACACCAGATATTGCGCAATCCTCCCGTAGCTCGCCGGCCTGGAGAGCTTTGGAGACGGTTCCAGCTCTCCAAAATGATTTCTAACTGCTGTATGTGATAGATTGTGCATGTAGAAGGATAAAGGAAGTTAAATATATAGTTATTTAGCTTCTAAAAGTACAATGGAACAGCTGGAGAGGCTCTTTCTCACATGACGACCTCTCGTGACCTCTCGTACACGTTTATGTCTCTTGCTCTGGCCTACTTCACTCTATTCACTCCAATTCTTTTGTGGGTGACTACTGCCATCGTTTGCTATGATGGTGGGTGGGTTTTAGGCTTTACTCTGCCTAATTTAATATTGTATTATGAATAATAGTGCTTTCTCACCATACGAATTTGACATAGGGCTGTGTTCCATCTTCAGCAGCCATTAACCAGTAACTTATAGTAACTATTTACTCAAATCATATGAGCAAACCCTTCTTAGTGTTAATAATTCTTTGGAATGTTTCAAATAGACCTTGTAGTTGGAGTGTAGGGCCCTTTGAGTATGTGTAAAATATTTTCGAAAATTTGTCCAAAAATCGTCTAGTGGTTAAACAGTTAAATGCTTTTAACCTGCTCCGTTCACGTGAACACATGCTTTATATCTGTTCACTGACACTCTGCATTGATATTCGGGGACTTGTTGCTTGAAAAGGAACAGCAGCAGTAAAACTGTATTACACACGATGAGGATTACACTGTAAAAAAAAAAGAAAAAAAAATACTCAATTGATCCGCGGTTCACGAGTGATCCGAACCGTGAGGGGTGATCCGAACCGTGAGGGGTGATCCGAACCGTGAGGGGTGATCCGAACCGTGAGGGGTGATCCGAACGGATCACGGATCGACCCGTGATCCGTTACACCACTAATATATATATATATATATATATATATATATATATACAGCTTCTGTGTTTTACACTGGTCTCCATCCTCGAGGATACACTGCATTCTAGTCCTTTTCTAAGCTTTCTTCATTGTTCATGTTGACTATTCCCTTCAATCAAAAAGGACTCTGGATGAAACATCTGGATGAAACATCTGGATGGTGATGATACATGGCATCTTGACAAAGAACGTTTCAGTTTAGATTCAATGAGGAGAATCTCTCTGGATGTACATGCGAGTACATTCTACAGACAGCCTCATTATCTGTAGTTCTTTAGTGAGTCAGGGCCATACACAACTTTACATGCAATGTATGTTTCAGATAACTTTCAGTAGCTCAACGCTAACTTAAAGGAGTTAAAGACAGGTGTGGGTTGTTAAAGACTGTCCTCAGCAGTTTTAGGCTTCAGCTAAAAAGCTGAACTACGCTCAACTTTCACCTCAACACCATGTGACATCATCCGGCAAAGCACCAATCAAAGTAGTTTCAGGTCACATCCCCGGCAGCTTCCTTTGTAACGGTGTATTTCTACTCTACCTGACGACCGTTGCTATGAAAAAGAAAACCATTTCTGCCGCGATAACTTTCCAGAATTGTAAAGTCCTGTCTCAGCGTCTGATGCTCAAACTGGACATCCTGCATCGTATTTCATGTCCCTCTGATACCTGAAGCACCGAAGGCCCTTTGAGAATGCACTTTAACAAGACTACCAGCCTGCTTGATGAGCCAGTGGCTATGTGTAGTCTTTCTATCACATAGAACTGAACTTTTTATTGGCTTGGTTTACTTGCTGAGATGCGACAGAGCTGTAGTAACACAAAGAGGGAGAACTGCTGCAACTGTTGAAGCCTCATATTAGCGTCAACTGAACTTCATAATATATCATTTGTACAAAAAGAGTAATGTCAAAGGACAACAACTTAATAGTCTGGTTCTGAATATTATAATAATAAGGCCTGAAATAAACCTGCCACTCCAGCCTCACTCTACTCACTCCATCAACAGTGGAGTGCTTAATGAATGTGTAGACACCAGTAGAGTGAACACACGGGCCTCAGTCAACGGGAACTGTCCCAATGCGTTACGCAAAACCTCATCTGGACAATCAGTCTTCTCTGTTAAAGGAGCAAAACTATGGAACCGTCTACCAACGGAGTTGAAAATGCAACACAATGTTAATGTTTTTAATAAAGGTATTAAATCATGGCTAAAAGAGAAACAACATTCTTCTCACATCTAACACCCCTGTAAACACACTTCTACTTTGTGTATGTATCTGTGTATGTGTCTGTATTTGTGTCCTATTTTAACTTCTTTATTTTCTATTTTAACTTCTTATTTTTTTTTTTAAAAAGCCTCCTGTGGACAGGTGTAAATTAGCATTTCGCTACAAACACTTAACACAGTGCATCTGGGCTTTGTGCATAATGTATGTTACAATTATAATGCTACTGCGATGTCCATATCAAATAAAATATAAAAAATAAAAATAAAAAACCATCGAAGGCTCTCCCACGCCAGTTAACTGGAAGTGGACATTACAGCCCAGCAACAAGTGATGCAGCCATGCATCCTAAGCTAGGGTGAACCCTAACCCTATGCTCTACTTCCCCTCAACAGAAGCGCGTGTGCCAAAGAGAGGAGGGGCCGTTGCACTAAGTAACATTACATTTTGCTGCGTCGTCCAAACTTCATTTTGATCATCTGTTTTCTCACAGTGACGTTTAACTAGATCACGTGATGTTTGATGAAGTTGAAACAAAAGCAAAACGTCACTGTGCCATGAACACTTGCATGCATACAGCTGATTTCTGCTTCCAGGAAAGAGTGCAGTAAGAGCATCTTGCAGTATATACTCATATGGATGGGCTGTCTGTGTGCAGCCCAGATGTACTCACCACTTTTATGACAAAGTCAGTGTCTGCAGCAACAGGTCTGTCCACATCACGGGAGGCTTTGGGACAACAGGAGACAGAGAAGAACGTTGTGAAACAGTTGAGTTTTAACTCCTGGACTACATCAGGCTCTGTGGAACAAACCACTGTGAGCACTAATGGATGTATTACATGTTGAAAAGGTCTGAGACGAGAGGGGCAAGGAGCTGTTATGAAACAAATGACAAGTTGGAGAGTTGAAAGTCTTGTTGCAATCTGATCTGTGAGCAGCTTTCACAACCGAGAGGAAAACCGACCAATCAGAGACGTGTGTGTGTGTGTGTGTGTGTGACAGAGAGGGAGTTGTTCTGTGACTGTGTATAGAGTGTGTCTGGGTGCCATCATGTGGGTTCATTACCAAGATAGATCAGCCCACAGCCACCTTGACCGATCATCCTGCCCAGCCTCCACGTCTTCTTCGTACTGTCCGTCAGTATGAACCCCTCTGGGAGCGCTTTGGGTAACGCCCTCTTTTTTGGCGGTGCCATGACAACTTAGAATGTTTCAGAAAGTATCTGTAAGAACATTTTAGGAAAATATTTGTATGTACTAGGAATGCAAATCAGATTAACATGACATCTTGTGAGATGGCTGTGATCCCAAACCACTCAGTGGTCAGTCTAACGTGAAGTTACATTGCCCTGTACACATATACACATATACACATATACACATATACACATATACACATAGCATGAACAAAAGTATTGTCATATCACGTAACCGGCACGCCTAATTACTTCAGTGCAAACACTTGTTTGGACACAGTTTGTGATTATTCGGTTACAAGAAACGCTAAAGGTGCAAGATCAGAGATTGGGAGCATTTCCATTGCCTCTCGTCAGCTCTCAACATGTCGGCGGCAGGCGGGTGCCTCGTAGCTAACGGTGCTAATAGCGCTAACAGTGTTAACCTGAGGGGGAACCAGAGGGGGGAACCATAGGGGGGGAACCATAGGGGGGGAACCATAGGGGGGAACCAGAGGGGGGGAACCAGAGGGGGGAACCAGAGAGGGGAACCAGAGAGGGGAACCAGAGGGGGAACCAGAGGGGGGAACCATAGGGGGGAACCAGAGGGGGGAACCAGAGAGGGGAACCAGAGAGGGGAACCAGAGGGGGAACCAGAGGGGGGAACCATAGGGGGGAACCAGAGGGGGGAACCAGAGAGGGGAACCAGAGAGGGGAACCAGAGGGGGAACCAGAGGGGGGAACCATAGGGGGGAACCAGAGGGGGAACCAGAGGGGGGAACCAGAGGGGGGAACCAGAGGGGGAACCAGAGAGGGGAACCAGAGAGGGGGAACCAGAGAGGGGAACCAGAGAGGGGGAACCAGAGGGGGGAACCAGAGAGGGGGAACCAGAGGGGGAACCAGAGGGGGAACCAGAGAGGGGAACCAGAGGGGGAACCAGAGAGGGGAACCAGAGAGGGGGAACCAGAGGGGGAACCAGAGGGGGAACCAGAGGGTGGGTCGGCACTGTCAGCTGTAACCGTATGAGAGCAGTGTATATTACATCAAAGTACTCTGATTACTATTAGAACATCTCTGGAATGCTGCAATGTAGAAACACACTTTAAATCCTCTCCTCCTCACCAAGGCTGAACAGCTTCATGTCCAGCCTGCATTGAAGAGGAGATACTTTTTGAAATCTTGACCTCTCTTGGGTTCAGTATTCTTGATACATCTTTAAAAGTAGTATACAAACCTGGCTTATCTGTGCATACTTTGTTATATATTGATATTTAAATAAAGGCATTATACTCTTTCTTCTTCGTGTTTTTGTACAACGTTGTGTGCGACTAACTCACTATACTATGGTTCTGTGATAACGTTGTAGTACTAATACTAGCTTTAGAATAAATACATATTGCCATGTTCATATTGCAGATATCAGGGCTCTATTAGTTTGAAATAGGTTCTGCACGTTTTCATCACAGGTGTATGAAATACTTAGGAACGATCATCTTCAACAATGGTCGTGTATTGTTCTACCTCGAGACACTTATTGAGTCCTGCTGACGTCAGAAGAACGGTTAGCTAAAGCAACGTTAGCTAACTTAACTTAGTACGAGTCTTTAACGTCTCACGACGTGAACTGTGAGATAAAATACGAACCGACCTCCGAAGGAACTCCAGCCGTACCGTCCCGTTACACCGTCAGTTGAGTCTTTAGTGTAGAAATGTATCGATAGACTGTCCTAATTATTAATACTTTACAGCGAATGTTAGCCTTCTCCCTTAACTGTTTCAAACAGAAACAAAATCAAAGCATCACTTCCGGAAAGTTGTCCCGCCCTCCACGCCGCACAGCCAATGACATGCAAGAAGAAAGTTTCTCAACAGCTCCCCAGCCAATAGGGAAACATGTCATGCACTCGTGAAAGTCCCCTGGCTGTAGTTAAACACTAACTCTGGATTATTAATGTCAAGTCATGGCTTTTATTCAAAACCTGATGCCTTCATCAATTGTTTGATTTTTTTAAATTCATTTAAATTGAATTTCTTAGAACACTTATATCATACTCATAGTAAACATTATTCACATAAAGAGGATTAAACTACTTTTTATCATCCAGCATAAAAAAAGCCTTGATTAAGATGCATTTAAAGATAAAAGCAGCTCAGATAGAAGGGCTTCATGTAATGGAAAACCAATGAAAGCAGTCTCCCAAAAAACAAACATTGTTTTCAGTCGTGGGAGTTGGGACACCCCTAGTGAATCACAAAATAAACCAGAGGGATCATTTTATATATATATATATATATACACATGTATATATATGTAATACACTCAATTTAATTTTACATTTGTCTTTTGAAATACTGTGACATAAAAGCCTTTAATTGAAACGTTCACAGTGGAATAAATATACTTTGGTTGGATTGTACACGTTGCAGGTCCATATCCAACTTGCGATTCGGCATCACAGGTAAACATTGATTCAGTTAAGGAGCAAAAAACTGAAGCATTTGGGAAACCAATGGTATAGACCAGGGGTCGGCGAGCCGCATGCAGCTCTTCAGCCTCTCTGTTGCAGCTCCCTGTGTATATTTCAAATTGCATCTCTTACAGGGAGTACTGCTGTTAAAAGAACCTGATGTGTTTAAAGTGTTTACAAACCAAATGTTATTGCACTTTAGTTCATATAGCAGTACTTTAAAATAAAAGTGCACAATACACTACTTTTTAATTCATTATTGAATTTTGCACATAACAATGAGATTAACCGCGATTAAAAATTGTAATCGTTGCCCAGCATTAATGTATTTGTATATACAGTACGTATGTGTATATATACAGTCAGGGCCATAAGTATTTGGACTATGACACAATTTTTCTAATTTTGCTTATTTACACAACTCCAATGGATTTTAAACTAATCAGTCAAGATGTGGTTGAAGTGTAGGCTGTGTAGACTGAAGTGTCCAATTACTTTTGAGCCTCTGAAAATGTGGATGGCTGTGTAACAGTGGCTGTAATTCCTAAACGGTCATTGTGATTTTTAGGTTTTATCCATTGAATTAAAGCTGAAAGTCTACACTTCAACCACATATTGACTGATTAATTTCAAATCCATTGGAGTTGTGTAAATAAGCATACTTATGGCCCTGACTGTATATATATATATTTATATTTATATTTTATTTTTATTTGATTGTATTTTTGTATTTTACTGATTATTTTATTTCATTAATTTCTTAGTTTATTTTGAACGTATCCAACAGTCTCACTGAGCTTTCTGTTGTTGTAATAGTCTTGTTTTTGCTGCTTTGACTGTCAAAGCACTTTGTCAACTCTGTTTTTAAAGGTGCTATATAAATAAAGTTATTATTGTTATTATCCGTTGATTTGCATAATATGCTGTGTATTCACATCTGTATCTTCATATCCAACACCCATGATATTTTGGTCATATTTTGGTGCAAATCTTTCCCAAGTATCCAAAGGTGTTCTTCAAAAATATTGTATGTTACGTCAAATTCCATTTAGTAACTGGTGTAAAATCACTGATATAATTGTCACGATTCTCAGCATAATAGGTTTTCTCAGTGTCATGATCCCTAAATTCAGTCAAGTTGCCACAGTTGTGTGAAGTGATGGCATTGGGTTCTGCTCTACAGTAGTTTCAAGAGCATAAAGGCAGCTCTGAAAAGGCATGATTTAACCTGTTCAAATTAAATTATTTTCATTAAAGAACATATCAACCAAACATCAATAAACCCCTCAAAGAAATCTCACACAAACCATTTGAATATCAACTAAGCTGCAGAGGCTGTGCTTTTTATCGATCACTGTCATTTTATTCTCTGAGCACAATAAATACTGTTTACAGCCAGGCTGTGTCCTTCACTTGTAATATGAAGTCTGCCCCTGCATAGAAATGTATTCATTCGTTTCATTATTCAGTAATATTCCAAATTCATTTTTCATTTAAAGGCAACATTATTGCTGTGAGTTCCCTGCCATTGAAACGGCGGGTCACCCTGCTTCACAAAGCGGAACATTCCCATGAAACAAACTCATTCGTAGGTTGTAACATCTTCAAATGGTCTAAATGCTTTTTTTTCAGAGGAATTTACAATCTGCCAATAGTGAAATTCTGGGTGTTTCTTAATGTCTTGTCTTGATGTTATAGGTTTTAAAAAGATACCCTGCTGTGTATCAGCCTTGTGAAACGTTATCAGACTGCTGTGGGTTTCATCCATACCTCCCACCTTGTGCATCCAATACTCCAAATAGTCAATAAGGGCAGCAATGTGCAGTAAAATGAAAGTAGAGGCAGTGCCGGATTCTGACGTGGGATTGGGCCCTCAAAGCCGCCTCTTGTATGCTACTTACTCACACGAATCGATAGCAGTTTGTTTTCGGGGATTGAGTCGTCCCCGTTGTAACCCAGCTTGATCTCCGTTTTGCCGTACAACACGGTCAATACCGTGCCTGGCTAATGAACATGGGCCGCAGGAACAAGAATGCAGCGCTGGAACCGGCGGTGGACACGAACCAGCGCATTTCTCTCCACTCATTCGCTCCCAATCAAGCTTGTTTTATTCCGATGAAAGGAGAGGAGGAAAATGCCCTTCTTTTGTTGTTCCTGTTCGGCGTGCACCTGCAGTGAGCCAATCGATCTCCAGGCACCCTCAGGGCCTAATCTAAGACTCAAGGATTCTGCATTGAAGGGAAGAAAAATAAAAACATCACTGGTTGAACATCAGACAGCCATAAGGAAAACTGTGGGGAGAGTAGGTCTGCTTTGGATTGAAAGATCGGATTGGTTTGTCTGAAGATCAATGGAACAACACTTACAATGAATGTGGCCTAATTATTGCACTATAGAGCCTATGGTGTCTGAATACCTGCTATTAACTGAGCTTATATCTAATTGCACTTTCTAAGCCCGACCGCAGACCATTTGGTCGTCCATCGAGAAAGTTTAGCGTACAGAGTGTCGTACAATGCACTTTTCAGGAACGAATATAATTAATGTTATACACATGTTATATAACCGATTAAAGAAAAAAGTCTGGGCTACAAGATCATGTAAGACATTTTTACATGCTCTAAAGTCAATTCTACACAACGAAAACAAACAACTATAAGAATTACCAAAATATCAGTCATATTTCGCCATGAGTGAGCCGACTCGGCACTCCGGTCGGAGCTACCAAGAGAAAGCTACAAGCTAACAAAGTAAACCGAGATACCAGAAAGCACGCCAATTCTACACAGATTCCGGAGATATCTTCAATATTTCTCTCCGTGAAACCATTAAAGAGATATGAGCCAACAAACACCAGAACCACAAACCGCTTTATCGATTATTATCAGAAACGCACCTCACCTTTTGCCATTTTCATGAAGACAAAGCATAAAATCCCATTTTTTTGGATGTCCTGTTTGTCATAGATCTGTTTCCGTGACTTCAGGGGGTGTTATCTAAACCTGGGGACCAGGGGTGGGGGTTTGACTTTCGGCGTATCGGATTTTATGCTTCACGAGAGACGGCGCGTTTTTGATTCTGACTGGCTAACAGTGCTTTCAATCCTTTCCAGGTGGGATTGGTTCAATTCTCTAGACTCTAACGCGTCGAAAGAGGTGTCAATCACTTCATTCGACCAATGGGCTGCTGACTTACAGGTCCGCGAAGACACAGAGGAACTGGAGTCAGACAAAACTCCATGATGACAGAGACACACAGAGAGGGCTCAGAGAGGATTCTGGCTCTCAAAATGAAGCCTAACTGCTGTATTTGGATGTATTGAACACCATTAGTGGTAAAACAAGTGAACCATTTTGGTGACCTCGTCTGACCTCTCTGTACTAAAACCTCTCTAATTTTGTTCTGCTTCACTTTATCAAAGTCAAACTTTGCAGAGAGGCTGTTCACATATTGTGCTATGATTTGGGAGAGGTTTAGACCTGCAGCTGCATCATTCAAACGACATAATCATGCTTTCAGTGCTTTTCTTTTCAGGCGAACCTGAAACTTTTCAATTTGAGCTGTGTGCCATCTTCATTTACTCTTAACCAGTAACATATATACTGATATTTACACATCTGAACAAATCTCACAAATGCTACCTTTATTATAACATCAAAATGATAAAAATAGACCTTGTAGTTGCAGAAATACACTCTTTTTAGTATGGGTATGCAATCTTCGAGCAGAGGCCTAAACAAATAGAGTTAGGGCTCAAGAGGTTGCCCACCAGTGATTCCACACATGACAATCAGCTGTGTATATCTTCTGTGGCTCTGAAAACGTCTGAAAAAATAACTCCGATGTCATTAGGGTTTTTTTCAGCTGGGGCTCTGACACGACAGATTTACAACGTAAAGACCTGCGTTAGAAACTGGATGTGTGGCGTGGGTATTTACGAGGCAGGGAGGATCTAATGCAAACATTTTTTATTTATTGCATTATGAGAAATGTAGGATCAAGGAGTTTTGAGCTTGACGCATAAGAGGGACTAAAAGTCTGGATGTGTTGGCGTCTGCATCATTAATAACATCTCAAAGCTACCTACGAGGAACTTTCCTTTTGTGTTGGTTTTGGCGGTCTCTGTGGACAAATCAGGTAGTGTTTCCGAGCACCAGGATCTCTTTAGAAAATATTTTACTGCAGCAGGGTCTGACAGTCTGCTCTGATCAGTCCTGGTTGTGGTTCTCCTCTGCCCGAATGTTGCTGCGAATGTTCTAGCTGATGCTGTAACTTTTTCTCTTTTGTTTTGTTTTCTCTGAGATTGCAGGTTTATTAAATAATCATATGGATAATGAAATTATTTCCACGCAAGTTTCTGCCAGTCTTTTATTGTAATTATCAATACAGGTGTGTATGTTAATCGTTATGTGCATGCAGGTATCCTGGGTATCCCTTTGGAAATGATGAGATATGTGTTCATTAGTGAGCTTTAGAGGTACGTAGGTGTGTTTTTTTAGTTTGTAGATAACCAGTCTAGCTGTTTTGCTCTGCAGCATATTTTCCTAAATGTTGAACTATTCCTTTAATCGGTTCTTCACTGAAAGAGACTCTTAACTTCTTTGTCCCTGTCCAGTAGGGATACCACAGACTCACACCCAATCAATCCAAAAGTCACCGATGTTAACTTCATTGATACTGTAAGCTCTCGCTGTGGTCCGGGTTTTAACCCTCGCCTGCCTCCATCTATCTACCACTTTCTCCCTGTCTTCTCTCTTTTCACTTGCCCTCTACCTCTCTTTCCTCTCTCCCGTCCCCAGCCCCCCTCCGACTCTGCCACCTCTCACCCGGGGTAATTGCTCCGTGAGCCCCGCGGCCGTGCGCCTGCCGAGCGACACTGCGGTTTCCCCTCTCTCGCCGCCTCTTGTCGTCTGGGCTCGATGACACCAATCTCGGCGAGGGCATGACATCATTTTGTGTAACCGGCCCTCGTGATGGAGATGGCATAATTGTCCTAATTGGAGGGGGGGGGCGTGGATCGGGGCGTCTGCGGCCCTGACCCACACCGGCCAGAGTCCATATGGTGGGAGGCTGATAATGAGCCAGTTAATGTGCTGTGTCCATCAGCAGGAGACACTCAGTATGGAGGTTGTGCCTAAGAGATGGAGGGGATTTCACTCTCTTTAGCCTCTTTGTTTTCCACCATGTCCACTATCTTGCTCTTATACATTTACATTTTGGCGCCAATAAAGAAACAAAACACAAAATTCACTCAAAATGTATGCGCTTAATCACTTACAGTAGTCACACATGTCAGCACATTAGTGGGAGTTACATTTAGTCAGGAATCACAGACACCCCCCCCCCCCGTCATAAACCACAAACGGTTTCATTTTATGAATCATTTGTTCCCGGCCTTGTCTCTCAGCTCCCATCATGCAGCTGTGTCACCATGTAAATGTTGTGACTTTGTTCCAGCTATGAATATGAGACGTATCGCCAGTTCAAATGAAAGTAATACAAATGTAATGGCCAGTAATGAGATGCTGTTTCGCCATTATTGGACGTGGGCTGGGTCTGTGCCAGTGTGTGTATGTGTGTGTGCGCTTTCAATGCTGTGTATGATTTGATGCTAATAAAACCATACTTTCTGCTCCAGGGAGCAAGCACTGACCAGGATTCAGATTAGGCCTTAATGGCTTCCAGGCCTGAAGCTAAATTGAAATGTAAAATCCCAAACCAAACATAATTTGGTCCTTACGTTTCTTGATGTGGCCCAGCGAGTGGAAATTGGAGACATGTTTAACTGTAGTTTGCTTCGTTTCGTGCAACCATTGCATCAAGGAGGCTGCGCTACATGAACAAAGACGCATGTGATGCTACGACCGCTCACTTCTGTTAATCTGCGGCCACTCGGCAGCCTCCTCCCAATGAATTCAACTGTTTAAACACTTTTTCCTCTGGTGTGTTTAACCCAAGACAAAACACTGAGAGGGTAGAGAGCTATTTTCAATACTTGAACTGAACCCTAAATCTAAATGAGATATTTTGACTGTTTCCTTTTATTGGTAGTAGTAGTAATATGTGAAAAATCTATTAAAATGTTGCTTTGGAGTCGATTCAGTTTAGAAGCTTGTCATAAACAACCAGTACGGATCGATTCTGCAATAAAATCCTAATGCATCACATCCATCATATCAGAGGTGGACAACTCAGACCGGACCATACCAGACCAATGTTGTTGGCCCGACAGATCGGCCAATCGATACGCTGGTCAGCGGATCACAGTTGAATCTTGTGAGGGCCACCTCGTCACTAGTTCGTGATGTCCGAGTTACCCTGAATTCTTGAAGGAAACGTTTTTCCTGCATGCCTCCTCGCTGAACAATGTTTTTTGCTTTAAGTTATAATTATGAAGTAAATGTCGATTGAAAAAAAGTAATAATGACACCATCAGCGTTCCCTATGATCCTTGCTTTCACTATGCGATTCTGTCTGCCACACTGCCTGGAGACGACCCCCCTGGGAAAGCCAGGGCTCCATTTACGACACAAAAGAAGTGCAGCCTCACCACTAGATGCCACTAAGTCCTACACATATATGCTGTAAAAGGAGAAATCCACACTTTACGAAATGAATAAGTCTCAAAGTAGAATGAGTAAAGAAAACTCTTGTAGAATCTCCACAGCAGCATTGAGACCTTTCCCTTCCACAGCCTCTCTGTGTGTCTCTCCTGACAGTAGCCATAGCCTCCAACAGCTAAACGCAGAATATCAATTATCTTCTTCGGACAATGATCGATACAAAAGCACCGGAAGCTCCTCTCTCAAACGTTTCTCATCAATCCACATCCCCCTGCACACACGGAGAAAAAGTGAAAGGAGAAAGTTGTTGAAAATCAATTGTCTTATCAGGTGAGCAGAAGGGTTAGAGCACTGGCCTCGCTGCTTTTGTTGTGTGTCATGTAAAAGCAGCGTACCCGGTACGAAACGCTCAAGTACTTCACACATTCACAGCTCGATGCATTCAGTCGGATGACCTCGGCAACACAGAGTCCAGTGTTAATCAGGGAATCAGAGAGACAGAGAAAGAGGAGGTAAGTAGGTAACACGGACCTCGACCCTGTCTCGCGCTGATTGGACGTGTTTTAAAACTATGGATTGACCAAGTCCTCCTTCACTCTTCACTCGTCTATGCAGCTTTCTCTGCAGTTCATGGACTGAGGTCACTTCCTTCAACAAGGCACTCACACGTACCCTCTTTGTACTCTCAGCTGGCAAAAGTAATCAGTCTGAAAAGGAAATTCCAGTGTTCTATGACTTGAATGGAGCGTTTTGTACAGTAATACTTCCTTATTTAGTTCTTTTGGAATTTAAAAAGTGAATCAAAACTTTTTTGCCATAAAAGGTTGGTACACCATTGTATCCCCTTAATTGCTAAGTTATTAGAATACATATCATTATGTGGTATTTGTTTATTTTGAAGAATCATATCTTCAAGCCGCTTATTAACATGATTCTTTATTGGTCTCGAGGGATTTTAGGAGCCCATAAATCAAGCCGTAAACAACACACAGCAAGGCTAATTTTGTCTGAAAGTGATTTTCACACGCGTCATAGCTTGCGTTCTAATTGCTCCCGAGGGGGTCTTAGAGGACATGATTCAGATATTCAGCACAAAGCAGGTTAGGTCAAAGACAAGGTGACGAGATTTAAGTCCTCAACCCAGCAAGTGAGACCTGTAATATACATGGGTTTTATATGTTTTCCTAATATTATCCAGGTTTAAAGTATGCCAACAGGGACTCTGGGCCCCTTGGCACCTACAGTGTGTGGCCCCTCGACAATTTAAGCATAAGCTGACTTCTATGGTCTCCCCAGCGCTTGCATCGTGAGGGCCCCATGGTGCTTGAATTGTAACCTGACCACTAGAACCCCTGGGGCCTCAGGGTGCTTAAAGTTTGAGTTGTGCGTACATTAAGTGTACCATCTGGGGCCAGGTTGCACTTCCTCTGTCGCCGTGCGCCAAACCAAAAAGCCCAAACTCACCCCCAGCCAGGCTGTGGCGTGTTTAGTTCAGCTCGAGCCAAGATGATGGAAACATGACAGTCTTTGTTCAAAGTACGAATCCTGTTTAAAACTGAAGAAAATCTAGGGTTCAAAAGGTGTTTTAAAAAGCTCCGACAGTGACAGTGACTGCACAGACATTCATCAGCGTTTGCATGGAGGCCCCATACACATAATGAGGTACACTTCTGCTGAAGATGATGATATTGATCTACACAACTGTTAAAGAACCCATGAAATGTCACTCGTACTCCAAGACCGGGAGGGTGGGGAGCGCTGGCGTTCCAGCCATAAACGCATAACAGACATTACTAACGTTACGTTATAGATATTTTCCATAGATAGTTTGAGACATTTAACAAAAGAAGGAGCAATTCTTCACTCCTTTATAAAAACATTCAACGCATTATTCTGGTCATTAGATGTGTGCTAACAGCTGATTGTACAGCAAGCTGGTGGAAGATCAATCCAAAGTCAACGAGTTGTTGTGTTAGATAGATGGGGGCTCCATGTCCAGGACACCAGGTGTAGAATATGCTCTGATACAAAACCACTGATTGAGCAACAAACACATTTCAAAAAATACACGTTTTGTAGGAAAGTTTGTCAAATAACAGAAAACAATAGTGGCCACAATTGAATGTTTGGCCCAAGATATGCAGTAGCCTAATACACTATATAACATGCACATAAGCAACAGTTCATAAGCACATAGCATACGTCCACATATGGCATATCTCCTTCAAAAGGTCGGACTCACCTGTTATATAGAAGTTTGTCTTCTTTCCTTGAATAATAACAATTGCAGTGCAGTTGAGTCAGCAAAATGTATTATTTACATTCTGAATAGTTTTGTCCCCAAAAGAAGATGAATGAAATGATTAAAACTTCCATTTGGTTGATGTCGTGTTGCATGATGGGAGAATACTGTTGGATCTTGGATCTTGAACTCGTCCATGCAGTCAGTGACCCTCGATAATTATTGAAACACAACGTTGCAACTGGGCTCACAATATTGAGTTGGTCTGCTTTCTTTGGGTCCTTTGCAGTCTAGTTAGTGTTTGTATTGAGGAGGTTCTAGCTGTGATCTGTCGGTCCATAGTATGTTTTTGAAGAAGAACTTGACTAAAGCAACTCACTGCCTGTTAATACCAGCGTGTTATAGGATGCATTATTGTGCTCCTGAAGCAGGAACGTGTTCCTATTCCTTATGTATTTGATTTCATTAAACGCTTTAAAGACCATTCTATATTTAGAGTTGTCTGACTGGACAGTATACTATAATATAGTATGGTATTATATTCCCATATGTAGGTATTTCTAATACTCTTAAACACTTTTCAATTTGCTAGTCAAGACTTGAGAGAGTTTCAAATCAGATGTAACTTCTGAAATAACAGTTTGCTTCTTACAGATGAAAGTTAATAAGCTTTCATCCATGCTCGCTTTAGAACACTTGCTGCTGCAGCCTCACAGTACGCTATGGTGGCTAACGTGGGCTCTGTATGCACAATATGCCGGTACGTAATGCAAGACACATAAGTTATATATATGAGTTCAGTGGGTCAAGGACTGCTTGGCATCACTCTTATCTCTCTCTCCAGAGTGTCTGCGCATGCAAGGAAACGTTTCCCTTTCATCCACAAATATGAGAAGTCGGAACGTATGAATGAGTTGGAAAAGGCATGGAGGACATGGGTATATGGATGAAGATTCAAATGGTACACACATAGAACTGTGCTCATATTGGCTTTAGCATGTGATTCTACAGTGTTTCTGCGAACACCTGAAGCTGCATCGCACACCTCACAAACATGTCGGAGGCTGCTGCCCTGCAAGCCATTCAAACTAACAAGACTCACCTGTTCCTTACCTCCTCACAGCAACACAAACCTGTCTTTGGGAAAATAAAAAAAGAGAAAGAAACAACAACAAAGGAACATCGCTGCCAGAAACGAATCCATTGATTTATTCTTTATGCTAACTAGAGTTTGTAGTTGAAACAAACAGCATTTCACATTTCTTTTGTTTCATCCCAAGTCCCACCCCTAAATCACTCTGACCCCAATAAACAATATACTTCTGAAAATACAAAAGCATCTCTGATGTTGATCCCAAAGTTTCTATCCAATGTTTGCAGGTGTGTGTGTGTGTGGACTAGGGGGGATGGAGAGATCCAGCTCTACTCTTCTCTCACCTGGGGCTCCTAACGAGCTCGTAGAGTATACGGTCATATGGCTCGCGGGTACTGCAGAGCAATTACACAACTATCATTGGCTGCAGACTGCTTTCGTCTTTGATGATGTTCCTCAAACAACAATGCCTTCCTTCTCTTCATCCCCCACTGGTACTCACAGAGTGTTAATTACCAAGGCGATTACCATCTGCATCCAAAACCACTGTTTCCCAAATGGTGGGCTAGAATCCTGATGTGGGTCGCACGCAGTTCTGAAGAGGACTTTTAATTACAAAGAAAGTGGATTTCATGTCAGATGATGAACTGGGTTTTACTTAAGGTGATATTTGGTTTTGACTATATAAAAAAAAGTCAAGAAAAAAGCAGTGACATGGGCAGGAAATAATGTTGACATAAAATATGAGAAGATGACTGTAGAGTTCAGTCAGATGTCATCAAACAAAGCTTGTTCACTGCCTCCTGTGGCTTGAAACGAGGTTGTGAACCCAGAACAGTGAGCTAAAAGGCATTTCAACCACACATAGAGCTGAGGCAAACTGCTGAGTTGGTGATTTTCTTTGGTTTTAGTGACTTTTCTTCACATTATCCATTGTTTATGCAACGTTTGGATCAAGTTAAAAAACATAAGAAATTTAATTCTAAACCGCAAACACATTTGTCATGACTTAAATCCAGGTCACTACAGAGTTCAATGTACATGTTTACAGTAGTAACTTTACAGAGAAATGTCGGTCTAAGCTGTA
>JAVDOI010000062.1:485000-497500 GCA_032191485.1 Leptoclinus maculatus | reverse complement strand
GGCAACACCCATGAAATAGGGGAATTATATTTCTATTGTTTTTTTTATTGACTATGCATGTGGGAATCCCCCCCCCCCACACACACACACACACACACACACACACACTCCTCCTTTTCACCTGCTAATTTTACACAATATTTTATTTTAGCTGTTAGGGAAAATAATTGACATTTCTTTCACTTTTTCCCGACTCACAGGGACAATTTTGAGAACGTTATCTTTAATTTCTGATTAAAAGAATGAGACATGCTCCCTCTTTGTATTTCCTGACGCTCCAAACATAAATCTTCATATTTCGCAGCACGTTGACGAGCTGAAGCCAGAAAAAGACGGGAAGTGGAGAGTGTTCAGCTGTGTGGAAGAATCTGAGCTTAATCAGAGCTGAGGGCAAGCAGATTAATTACACCGCGACTTATACACACAACACGTAGAAAGTACACGCTTCGTGTTCTTGCACATGCACGCCCACATGGACACACACACACGTGTGAGGAGAAGCTCACACCGTGGCCTTGGCTAATAAAGACAGCGTGTTAAATGAGCGAATGTAGTTAAAAAAAATGTAAAAAACAGGAAAAGAAAACAACCGCGGAGCAAATAATTCATAGTCATATTGATCTGTGAGTAGAGACGTTGAGCCTCCATTAAGGGCGATAAAAGGAAAGCATCACGCTCCATCAACAGGAGAAGCTAAAGGGAAACATGCGAGATCACAGACAGATTGTCATTAAGGCCGTCATGCGACATGTCGTTGTGTTTGCACTGCAACGCAGGAGCGTAGACGCCTGTAACACAGAAGGAGAGGGAGAGGAAAAGACAATAATGAAAGATTAAGAGGAGGAGAAGGGAGAACGAGAAGGGAGGGCTCCTCTAATAAATCAGAGAAACACGGCGCTCCCGTTTGTTTGGTGATGGACTCAGGCTGAGCTTTTATGAGTGCGCTGGCAATCCTGCAGCGTGCCGCATGAATACTGAACCTTTACTGTCAGCATGGTCACCATGATGCTACTGAAGAAGGCTATACACAGGGGGAAACTAAGGGAAGTTACGATTTCTAAAAGTTGACCAAAACTACAAATATTTTCTCACTTTTTCACTTCCAGGTCCAGTGTGTCGGACTTCATACCCCTCTGCTCACCCCTCCCTTTCTAAGCGTGACAAAGAACTACGGTGACCTTCGTGTTCGTTCAAGTCAAGGTTCAGGTTTTTGTTCCGTAACTTTCGTAATTAGTTACAATACTTCCGTGGTTATTTGAACCCAAATGACCTAACTGAGTTTTTGTGAGGGCGGAAGTTTATTTTGGAAAGACTGCATGCGTGTAACGAGACACGAAGAGCAAGGAGCCACTAAAGAGTTCAATATTTCATTCAGGAGTTGGTGGAGACCAAACAAGAGCTAATACGAGAGTAAATATTGGATCTACATTCAAAGTATATATGATAACACGATACAACGGTCAACCACGTAATCATGGACCAGGAAGTATAAAGGCAGCAAGTTGAAAGGTCAAATAACAACTGTTTACGCGTCACATAACGTCCTTACTTCCATTGGTATTTCAAACAAAACCATGAAGTACTTTTGTTGCCTAAACCTAACCGAAGTATTACACGACTATTTTTCTGAACCTAACTAATTTGTTTTCTTGGAAGACGAAAGTTTATTTTGGAAAGAAGTATGTATGCATGCATGTAATAAGCGGAGATTGACGCATGTTGCTGGACTTTCGTAGGGGGATATATTGATATATAGAGTAGCTGCATGATGAAGTACTATCCTACTAAGGGCAGAAAGAAAAGTTAAAACCTATTAAATGTGGGAAGCAATGTTTTCAAAAGGCATTCTATTTATGAGTACAAAGCTAATTCAGGAGGTGCAGCATTTACACAAGACTATTTCTCCATCTTCAATCATGTATGCACACACACACACCTACACACACACACACACACACACACACACACACACACACACACACACACACACACACACACACACACACACACACACACACAGTCTTTGGTGCATCAGAATTGCCCTGGCAGAGCTCCAAACCTTGTTTTGGGTTTAGCCCATGCTGAGAGAGGAGAGCAGAAGCAGAGAGTGATATACTTCATCCTGGCTCTCATTAGACAACTCGGGGAACATGTCAAACTGCAATTTGTTTCCCTTGCATCCAATAAACAGCTCATTCACCGGTCAATCAGTCACCACAGCGGCTAGTCAGATTAAACCCAGCGGAGGTTGACAGAAAGAAAAGAAAGCCAGAGGAGAGAGAGGTTTTAGAGGACAGCTGAGACAAAGAAAACACAGACAGTAATACCATACATGGGAGATATTTGGTTCCGTTTACTGGATAAGTGATGAGAACACCACCTGGTGGGTTATACACTGTAGTGTTTCATACAAACACCTTAGAACATACTGTAGAATGACACAATGTTGTTTGTAATGACAGCACACAACAATACCCGCAATGGGAAAATCTTGAAACTGAATGCAAAACCATTTGAAATCATATGCTGCTAAATCTGTCAGTGTTGTTTACACGACTAGTAAACTCAGCAGGTACTACTTATTCCTAACTTATCTTATTTTAAGGGGAAGCAGTAGGTGATAGAACAGGGACCAGGCACAGCTAAAAATCATTGTGCAGTGTTTGTTTACCAGTAATATTTCCACAGAAAATCAGGATAGCTCCTGTATATTTACCATATTTGTCCCCCACATCGCAGGGTGAGACCATTATATGAACCAAATAATTACTGTCACAGATGGATTAGCTCTCACCCAGAATGCCTTGGCAAAATTGGGGTAGTGGGGTTAGCCTATGGCACAAGTGGGATGGCAGGGTTAGTTTATGGTAGAAGTTGGATAGTGGGGTTAGTTTATGGTAAAGGTTGAATAGTGGGATTAGTTTATGGTAAAGGTTGGGTAGTGGGGTTAGTTTATGGTAGAAGTTGAATAGTGGGGTTAGTTTATGGTAAAGGTTGAATAGTGGGGTTAGTTTATGGTAAAGGTTGAATAGTGGGGTTAGTTTATGGTAAAGGTTGAATAGTGGGGTTAGTTTATGGTAAAGGTTGGATAGTGGGATTAGTTTATGGTAAAGGTTGGATAGTGGGGTTAGTTTATGGTAAAGGTTGAATAGTGGGGTTAGTTTATGGTAAAGGTTGAATAGTGGGATTAGTTTATGGTAAACGTTGGATGGTGGGGTTAGTTTATGGTAAAGGTTGGATAGTGGGATTAGTTTATGGTAAAGGTTGGATAGTGGGATTAGTTTATGGTAAAGGTTGGATGGTGGGGTTAGTTTATGGTAAAGGTTGAATAGTGGGGTTAGTTTATGGTAAAGGTTGAATAGTGGGATTAGTTTATGGTAAAGGTTGGATAGTGGGATTAGTTTATGGTAAACGTTGGATAGTGGGATTAGTTTATGGTAAAGGTTGAATAGTGGGGTTAGTTTATGGTAAACGTTGGATAGTGGGATTAGTTTATGGTAAAGGTTGGGTAGTGTGGTTAGTTTATGGTAAAGGTTGAATAGTGGGGTTAGTTTATGGTAAAGGTTGGGTAGTGGGATTAGTTTATGGTAAACGTTGGATAGTGGGATTAGTTTATGGTAAACGTTGGATAGTGGGATTAGTTTATGGTAAACGTTGGATAGTGGGGTTAGTTTATGGTAAACGTTGGATAGTGGGATTAGTTTATGGTAAACGTTGGATAGTGTGGTTAGTTTATGGTAAAGGTTGAATAGTGGGATTAGTTTATGGTAAACGTTGGATAGTGGGATTAGTTTATGGTAAACGTTGGATAGTGTGGTTAGTTTATGGTAAAGGTTGGATAGTGGGATTAGTTTATGGTAAACGTTGGATAGTGGGATTAGTTTATGGTAAAGGTTGGGTAGTGTGGTTAGTTTATGGTAAACGTTGGATAGTGTGGTTAGTTTATGGTAAAGGTTGAATAGTGGGATTAGTTTATGGTAAACGTTGGATAGTGTGGTTAGTTTATGGTAAAGGTTGAATAGTGGGATTAGTTTATGGTAAACGTTGGATAGTGGGGTTAGTTTATGGTAAACGTTGGATAGTGGGATTAGTTTATGGTAAACGTTGGATAGTGTGGTTAGTTCATGGTAAAGGTTGAATAGTGGGATTAGTTTATGGTAAACGTTGGATAGTGGGATTAGTTTATGGTAAACGTTGGATAGTGTGGTTAGTTTATGGTAAAGGTTGGATAGTGGGATTAGTTTATGGTAAACGTTGGATAGTGGGATTAGTTTATGGTAAAGGTTGGGTAGTGTGGTTAGTTTATGGTAAACGTTGGATAGTGTGGTTAGTTTATGGTAAAGGTTGAATAGTGGGATTAGTTTATGGTAAAGGTTGGGTAGTGTGGTTAGTTTATGGTAAACGTTGGATAGTGGGATTAGTTTATGGTAAAGGTTGGATAGTGGGATTAGTTTATGGTAAACGTTGGATAGTGGGATTAGTTTATGGTAAAGGTTGGATAGTGGGATTAGTTTATGATAAAAGTTGGATAGTGGGATTAGTTTATGGTAAACGTTGGATAGTGTGGTTAGTTTATGGTAAAGGTTGGATAGTGGGATTAGTTTATGGTAAACGTTGGATAGTGGGATTAGTTTATGGTAAAGGTTGGGTAGTGTGGTTAGTTTATGGTAAACGTTGGATAGTGTGGTTAGTTTATGGTAAAGGTTGAATAGTGGGATTAGTTTATGGTAAACGTTGGATAGTGTGGTTAGTTTATGGTAAAGGTTGAATAGTGGGATTAGTTTATGGTAAACGTTGGATAGTGGGGTTAGTTTATGGTAAACGTTGGATAGTGGGATTAGTTTATGGTAAACGTTGGATAGTGGGGTTAGTTTATGGTAAACGTTGGATAGTGGGATTAGTTTATGGTAAACGTTGGATAGTGTGGTTAGTTCATGGTAAAGGTTGAATAGTGGGATTAGTTTATGGTAAACGTTGGATAGTGGGATTAGTTTATGGTAAACGTTGGATAGTGTGGTTAGTTTATGGTAAAGGTTGGATAGTGGGATTAGTTTATGGTAAACGTTGGATAGTGGGATTAGTTTATGGTAAAGGTTGGGTAGTGTGGTTAGTTTATGGTAAACGTTGGATAGTGTGGTTAGTTTATGGTAAAGGTTGAATAGTGGGATTAGTTTATGGTAAAGGTTGGGTAGTGTGGTTAGTTTATGGTAAACGTTGGATAGTGGGATTAGTTTATGGTAAAGGTTGGATAGTGGGATTAGTTTATGGTAAACGTTGGATAGTGGGATTAGTTTATGGTAAAGGTTGGATAGTGGGATTAGTTTATGATAAAAGTTGGATAGTGGGATTAGTTTATGGTAAACGTTGGATAGTGGGATTAGTTTATGGTAAAGGTTGGATAGTGGGGTTAGTTTATGGTAAAGGTTGGATGGTGGGGTTAGTTTATGGTAAAGGTTGGATAGTGGGATTAGTTTATGGTAAAGGTTGGATAGTGGGATTAGTTTATGGTAAACGTTGGATGGTGGGGTTAGTTTATGGTAAAGGTTGAATAGTGGGATTAGTTTATGGTAAAGGTTGGGTAGTGTGGTTAGTTTATGGTAAACGTTGGATAGTGGGATTAGTTTATGGTAAAGGTTGGATAGTGGGATTAGTTTATGGTAAACGTTGGATAGTGGGATTAGTTTATGGTAAAGGTTGGATAGTGGGATTAGTTTATGATAAAAGTTGGATAGTGGGATTAGTTTATGGTAAACGTTGGATAGTGGGATTAGTTTATGGTAAAGGTTGGATAGTGGGGTTAGTTTATGGTAAAGGTTGGATGGTGGGGTTAGTTTATGGTAAAGGTTGGATAGTGGGATTAGTTTATGGTAAAGGTTGGATAGTGGGATTAGTTTATGGTAAAGGTTGGATGGTGGGATTAGTTTATGGTAAACGTTGGATAGTGGGGTTAGTTTATGGTAAACGTTGGATAGTGGGATTAGTTTATGGTAAACGTTGGAAGCCGTGTTGTATTAGTCTTGTCAGCATGGCTCTGTTCACCTTTGTTCCTTCCACCTATCAGCTTTCAGCATTCCCTCATGTCTGCCCACCTGTGTCTTGTTGTCTGATTTGTTTCTTGTGTATTCATGGTCCTGTCTCTTGTCTGTTGATGGTCGGTTTGTCTTCATTTTTGTTTGGAGCTCTGTACAAGTCTGCCTGTGTCCTTGCCCACTGTTTAATGCCTGTTCTGTTGGACTCAAGCTTGTAACTGTTTTCAAATTAATTTGTTGCATCGTTTCTGCTGCCTCCTCGTTTTTGGTCCCTTTCCATGTAAATGATCCTCACAGCAAAAACAGTCCAATTCACAAAGATCAGCACTAATAGCCACACGCAGTTACAGTCAAATTATTAGCATCTTCAGAGAGTTGGTGGTAACTGAAGCACATTAATAATGGGTGTCACGCCCAGACTTTCCAGTGATCATGGCATAATGAATCCCAAACTGGGTTTTTCTCTGTCACTTTCAAATTCCTTTTCTAAAGTTTTGAGGAATGCGTCTGCATCTTGTGGGTCAGGACCTGTAGTTCACGGTCTGAAAGTGTAATTTTCCTTTTTCTCTTTGCCTACTGCTACATGTTGCATTCCATCTTTGCAATACGTTACAGCGACGCTGGACAAAGACTGTTGGGAGAAAAATGTGTGCTGACCTGTTAAACTGAAGTCGGGTTTCTGGATACACAGGCATTCATGCTAAACCAAGATTGTCCTTGCAGGACAAGCGACGGCATCAGCAAGTGCCCCCAAATTACATTATTATGTTGAAGTGACAAGGTATGTGCAGGGTTACAGAGCACTACTTAACTAACCTTAAAGTAGAGTAACTCTTAGAGTAGGAACTGTTTTACTGAATGTGGAAAGCGCTACTGGCTCTAATGGTGGATTTAGATTCATTATAAATACGCCACACTTGTCTTATTGGACAATTGTTTTCCTTTACTTTACTTATGACTAACATTTAGACATTTGTTTTTTCTTAATGACCATATGTCAGTATTTGAGTATGTTGTACAATGATACCAATGAGACACCATGTATCATTTCAGCCTTAAAGGGACAGTTCTGATGTTTTGAAGGGGGTGTATGAGGTACTTATGCATGGTCAGTGTCTCGTCTACCTAGATAGTAATCGACACATCCCCAGTTTGGAGAAATAGAAGTAGTACAGACGCTAAGCCATGACCACTGACCATGGATAAGAAACTCATACAACCCACTTCAAAACATCCAAACTAACCCTTTAATATGTAACAATACAGGGCCTAAGGATGGAACTCTGGTCCTATGCAAGATATCTTGACTACTACACACTATTCCACACCAATATGGTCTACTGGAAATACGCTAGACTTGGCGTATAACATACCTTGTCGTCATGGATCAATGGCCTGACGGGGGCTCTGATTGGAAGTTCAAAACTAGAGCATGGTTTCAACGGACTCTGGTGACCTTTTGACCTTTAGTTGGGCCATGGAAACCACAAGTGCCACTCTCAGCTCGAAATGTCAACTTTACACACATTATATCTAGTAATGTAATACTTTCTGTAGCGGTTCAATTATTTTGATTTCAATAACCCCATTATGTTCCCTTTGGTGGTGCTTTCACTGTACATTGTTTTGTCCGCACCACTGGTACAAACACACTTGCAGCCTGTAAGGATGTGATGATCAGAACCTTAATTCCCTCCACAGAAAATTAAATAAATGTCCCCTAACCGTTCTGTTGACGACCCCTGGGTCAAGAAACAGGTCTGCAGAACTCATGGAGAAAACCAAAGGAATATTAAGTGACAACTGGCCAATTTACAACAGGACAGACCTTGCACCACCTGGCACCGACCCTTTTAAGGGCCAATATCTCAAAACCCCCCAAAAAATAAATAATCTACACCAAGCAAAACGCAAAAAATGTCATGTCAATGTCATAACTTCTTACATATCTTTCAACTTGAACTCTTACTACTAATACTAAGTTCTGCTAGCTAGCTTCAGCTTCAAAAGAGTCATGCTAGTGTGACAAGTTGGAAAACATGCACTTTTATAAGTTAAGGAAAATAGTAATTTCATGGTTTATTGTGTTGAATGTGAGGTGATTGAGAGGATCATTCATAGATAACTTGACGATTTACTGAAACCACGAGTTAAAACTCATCACACATGAATACGTGGTTGAAATAATAAGATTGTGTTTTCTTGCATCGTTTGCTTTGTTCTGAATTGTGTAGTTTGAGAAACGTAGTGTTAAACTGTGATCTACATAGTGGTCTTGATCTTGAGTCTGAGATCGATTGCTTTGGTCTCCACCCACATATCTCGGGGATCTTTTCCTCATTGCAGTAAAGTTCTCACTGAGGAAAAACATCATATCACTCTCGTGATTATTTATCCCCCTTTCGCAGGTATGTTGTGGATTTTAAACAGCGTTAACATGTCTGTATGAATCGGCTAACATGTAATACGTTTTAAGAGAATGTTGTTAACTTTTTGGGTACTTTAGAGCTAAGTTTTACCGAGAGTACTGTAGTGTGTGGAACTTACGTGAGTTCCCGCGTGTTGACGGTGTAATAGTAGCTGCGTCTACTGACACCATTTTGTGAATTTGCATGTACACAGACAGTAATATTTAGTAGTGATATTTTATTTGTTTTATCTGTATAATATATTTTCCTCTTGAACCCTAGCCCCATTTTTAGGCCTCTGCTCGAAAATAGTTTACCCATATTCAAAGGGACTTATCTTTCTAACTAGGTCTATTTGAATAATTTAAGTGTTATAATGACACTAAAATGTGTGAGATGTGTTAATATGTGTACATATCAGTGTATATGTTACTGGTTAATGCTGAATGAACATAACACACAGCTCACATTGAAAATGGCTTTGATAAAGTGAAGCAGGCCAGCGGTATCAATGTTTTTCTACAGGTCAGCCGAGGTCAGCCGGCGTCAATTCTGATTTTGGAAGCAGCACTTTCAGCTGTTTTATTGTAATTTTATATACTATATAACTATATATTTCACTTCTTTTATCATTAATAGTGTTCAATCTATCTAATAAAGCAGTTTGGCATAATTTTGAGAGCCTGGGCCTAATATAAACCTGTAAAACAGGGGTTTTCCTCGTCTGATTTTCATTTTTACAGACTTCACTTGAACCTTACAGAGCCTTCTGATTGGCGGATTTTCGCATGTGACACAGCGTCAGATGCGGAAGCGAGCAGGGATTGTAATGATACGTTCTTTGAGTTGATTGAAAGAATTTTAAGTCAATAAAAATCGAAAACCATGACGCGCGCCCCAAGGGTCAAAACCATTGGCCGAAATGGAAAAGACAGCCTATCCTTCATACAAGCGACAGAGAGCGGGAGGACATGCTGAAAGGATTACTTTTGGACTCATGGCGATTTATTTCGGAGAAATCTTGAAAAAGGTACGATGCGTTTCAAATGTTTTGCTGTCTGGCTCTGTGTTACTCTGTGGCTGATGGATTGATAACTTTTGAATGGTTTGAAGGAGAGGAATTTTGAAGCTTTAGCCGAACTCGGGGTGGAATCAGCATGCGGTCTGATATGTGCTTTGTCTGTGAAGGTGCCGTAGTTCTTGGTTGGGATCGGTAACGGAGAACATAGCTCGCCGTGTCCTGGCGAAAAATAGGTGAAATGATGGTGAAATGATGGTAGTACTTGAAGTATGTTGTAGTACTTTGTGTATATATATGTTTCTGAGTGAGTAAAATGGCATACATTGGCCATTTTATCAGAATTTCTTCGTTACGTAGGTTTTTGATCTATCATAAAATATCATTTCATGCGTTCTCAGAAGTGATTTGTACTACATGTGTGTACTCTGTCGCCCCCCCCGTAGCCCCCCTTAAGGGTGCCTCTCGTGAACAAGAGGTAGAGAGTTTTAACAGTACTGAATGTAAGCTAGTTTGTGCTCGGGAAAATATCTCCAGTAATACTTTGAATAGTGTTTAACATAAATAGCGTATGTACTCTCTACTCTCCTGTAAATCTCTTCCTGTGTCAATGATTGTATTTTTGTACAAACTGGAATTGCAGTAAAGTTCTCACTGAGGAAAAACATCATATCACTCTCGTGATTATTTATCCCCCTTTTGCAGGGGGTGCAACATTTGCCTACTGACTAATCACGGCGCACGTTAATGCTGAGCCAGCTGCATGTTAATGATGACATACTTGTAGGCCTGCTAGAAGAATACGCCCAACATGTCAAACTAAAGATCTGATTGGTTGAACACTATGACAATCAACAATATCGTCCCCATTCACTTAAACTGCACATGGATTCACTTGTGAGTCTGCAGGCCTCGGGCCTCTCTTCTACCTAGAGACACAGAGGTGAAATCTGATTGGATAAAAGCTCTACTTAAAACAAGCTGCACTGGAAGCAGAGCAACTGAGGAAGACAGTAGCTGTGCAATGAGAACATAAGATAATGGGAAAATATGTTTATAAATTATAATACATGTAGTGTATTTAAGAAAAATGATTAAATTATAAAATAGATATAACTTTGTGATTCTGTTTAGGCCAGCAGAGAAGGCCTTGCTGGCCCTGACGGCCCACCACTGATAGTTGCACATATAGGAAAAAAAGCGAGTGCCAATTCTGACTCAGATCACACGCGAGGTGCATCTTTGTGTGTCTGTGTATGCCAGGTTGTTTCCCACCTCCTAATTTGCATATCCTTAGCAAAGACCAAGGAAGACTGGGTTTCCTGTATTCATTTCATTTTATGTATTCAATTTGCTATCAACATATGCATAAATATCGATATACATATCCCTGCATGGGGTAATGTATGTGTGACCTCACTCATCATAATAACAGATGTCGTACATGACAGCCATATATGAGCCTTAGTTAAAGGTGCAGTCAGCGATTCTAATCCAAAACTTTTTTGTCAAATTCAGCAGATATCTCATCATAGCCTGTTAGCTGTAATCCAGTGTTCATACGCAGTCCTGGCTCTGTAAATGGGAAACAAACAAAGTGGCTTGGACCAAGCCACACAACACTATTCCAGCCAATCAGCATCGAACACCACGCCCCCTTCTACAGAGAAGTATAAAGACAAGAAATTACTTCCAACTCTTTGCCTATGTTACTTCAGCGGCTAAAGCTGGGGGGAGTAATGTACTTTAGAAACATATTTTGGTATACAAGTTGAAATTCTATTTACAACCAGACAGCAATCAATAAATCAAATGCTCAGATGAGAGTGTTACATTTTTTACGTTCATCATGATCACTTTGGGGGAGTAGCTTTCGAGGGAGTCCTGACTTGGTGACTTCCTGGCGATTTTTGCGATTTTTGGAGCTAGAGCTGCTAGCTACTTTCATTGAAAAAGAGTTGGCATCACTGGGCTGGGTTTTTGGGTTGGATCATTTCTAAAATCTAGCGTACTCTTGCTGGTTTCTCCAATGTTACCTACCAAAGCTTTAATGTGGAAGTTTTCATTTACTTGGTGGGCTCCTTTATTTCCACAAATGAATCTGTCAAGTTGTTTATCACTGCATTCATTCAATTATGTGCCAGTAGTGATTACTTGCCTGTGTAGTTAGCAGTACTAATAAACCTGTAATTTAAAAGCAGCTGGTTTGTGTATGACTTTACAATCCAGGGCTTCCTACTTCCAGATTGATTGAATTCATTAATTGGCAATTAATAATTTTCCTTTTTCTATACATCTTTCTAAGTGTTGCCCCGAGGTGAATGTAATACGAGTTCAATTCTGTCACCCAGTATAAATAATGATCATTCTTGATAGCTTAACTTGAGTTTAATCACTCTACTTCCTCTTTTGTGACAATTAACGTGTTTACGATGCATATGTTTGTGCCTCTTGAGGCATAAGCCTCATATTATTATCATCACATATTTTGGTACGTTTTAAGGCATTTGTGCTACAGGGGACACTAGTAGAACTTTAGTCTTTTATTTTGCAAAAGTACCACAGGCAACAAGTTCAGCGTGTTGAAGTATCACTGCAATGTTCATGTATCGCTTAAAGCAGGGGTCTCAAACTCATCTTCACTCTGGGCCACATCAGCATCACGTCGCCCTCAAAGGGCCGGTTGTAAATGTAAGACTGTGTAAAAGTAACTACTCCTAACATTTTGGTAAATAACTGTCTCTGCATTTGATTATTATTAATTCAAGTGTAAAAATATATTCAAGCACATTTCTGTTATTATAACTTAAATCCTTTTAATTTAGGGTTAAGACATTACTCTATCAAAGATCAAACTTTTAAAGAAAATAAAAAATATCACATATTACAAATATCATCAAACACAAGTTATTACTTAAATAATATATAACTTTTACATTTTTTTTTAAACTTTTTTTTTTTTCCTTCCTGGTGGATTCGTGGGCCACATAAAATGACGTGGCGGGCCGGATTTGGCCCGCGGGCCTTGAGTTTGACACCCCTGGC